>CM060954.1:65836060-65908292 GCA_030765055.1 Mantis religiosa
GTGTTTCTCGTAAACCATAAGAGATAAACAAAAGCTTAATACAAAATATGTCAAGGTGTACTGAAAGGAGCTACTTATTTTAAATTGTCATTAACTTATTAATTGGTCTAGTGCAACAAGAATTTTTGTGAAATAGTAGAAATCCTGTTAAACAAATTTTGTTGCAGAGTGAAACTTAAAAACTGTGCATATGCCCCTGCATTTTGCGCAAGTTTTTTAATCTCTCAGGGATAACTTTGACTGACTTGTGGAGATACTCCCGTGGTACATTAGTGAAGACAGTGAATACGATCCTCCAGTCCATGCAAAGGTGCTTGATTTACAATGGTAAACCTACAGCAAGAAGTTGTATGGGGTATGGTTGGGAATTCTTGCTGGCTACTCAAACAAACCACAGTGACCCAACTTCCTGGAAACTAGTCGTTGAGCTAGTCACAGATGCTTCATGCAAAGTGAGATAGGGTACCATCTTACATGAAAATGAAGCTAATGGTGTTATTCCAGGTATAGACAATTGGTCAAACATTATTTTTCAGCGTGGTTAGATATCATTCTGCATTCTTGGTGTCCCAAAGAATGAATAACCCTTCAATATCTTGATTGAATGTTACACCACACAGCAACCAGGACAAATTTGCCAGTTTTAAACCATGAACTCTGGATATTATTGTGTCCAATGGTGACAGTTCTGGTGATATGACATGAAAAAAAACTTTGTCATTCCAAATGATCTTTGTGTACAGATGGGGCTGGCTAGTCTTCATAATCTCTCCAACGCTCACAATTGTTTGGTGATAACTGTTTACAGCAGTGTAGCTTCTATTTACAAAATTCCATTTTATTTTTCAGAGCATATCTGACTGAAGGGTATAAGACCACTTTCATGGACAGTCTGTTTTGACATTTTGGGGCTTATAGTGAACTTTATCCTCTAGAGCACCCCTTTTTTCTATAGGTTGAGGTATTAAATCTTCCTCCAAACCTTGTCATAGAGTCTTAAGCCCTATATGAAGGCATCAGAAAAAGCTGTGTAAGTTGCCTCACGTTCAAGAGGCCTGAGTTGTAATCTCAGCGAGTGTGAGTTATCTGGATAAAAGTTCTTTCTGGAGTTTCCCCTTGTGCTGAAAGATGAACGTCGGGTACCTAAGCTCTATGGACCTTGAGATCATGAGCATCATTTCACCCATGTTGTTCATCATCTGATGTGAAGTTGGAGGATGTTAACAAAACAAAGTGTGTTAGTATGTGTATGTGTGTACATGTGGTCTGGTTGTGTTGTCTATGAACAGCATAATGAAAAATTGGTTAAATACCAAATATCTGCAATTTTTCGTGAATAATTTGTAATGTCCTCTTCATCCAGGATGGATAGGAGATAGACAAAAACTTATGTTAAAACATTCACTTTATGTCAAACAACTGTTTGTGCCTTTAACTAGTTCCTTTAAATTCTTTAATATTTGTTTGATTTTTTAAATACTATGCAATTTTTCCAAAAACTATTCGTTTAATCGTTTTATTTCTTTGGTCATGTAAAGAGAATGGAATTTCGAAGTCAGAGACCAGCTTTTAAAATATTTTACTATAATAAAATATTTTACTATGGTATATTCCTCTTCTAGCTACAACGAAATGTGTAATAAGACCATCTCTGCAACTTTTATGTGGATTAACATGAAGAAGCTAGAATAATCTTTTGTGAGAGTAGTTTATGGAAGGACGGTGGATTTCTTTAAACAAACCGCGCAACCTTTTTACAGCTGCAGTTTAAGATGCTCCCTTTTCTTGTTTTGAATGTTAGCAGCGCACCTATGGGTGAACACTGGAAGCAATTTAACGCACTGTCTGCAAATAGGGAATATGGCGGATGAAAATTTTGTAGTAAAGTTCGATGGAGAAGTGAAGGCATTGTGAACTCATATGTGAAGTGAGAATAGTGAAACTAGCTAGTGACTCGGACTTTGGAATAGTCGTGATGATATTGTGTTGAAAGAAAGCATGTTGAGTAAACACGCATTTTGATATTGGTTATATTTGCCCTAGTTTGTTTCCCCTACCAACTTCGTTGGAAAAAAAGGGAGGGTACTGTTTGTGTAGAACAAATTCGACTTAACCTCTTTTATTTTTACCATTGCAGCATTGTTTTAAATTATTGCTACCGTACCTTCGCGCATCCTGAATTTGGAGGTATTTGGTATTTTAACTCTCTAAAGTTGTTAGGATGAAGTTTCAGATCGAAAAATATTTGCGGAATTTGAACTGGTTTGTTGTTTAGTGAAAGACAAATTTAAAACATCAATTTAATTTATTTTTTGTTAGACTAGCTCGGTACTGTTATAGTATATTTAAACTATTCATTTCATATTTTGCTTTCATGAGTTTTAAAACTTAACCTTAGCTCCAATTAACCAAAAAGAAAGGAAACAAAAACTATTAATTTACCCAGAGATAAAAAAGAAACATTAATTGGTATACTTGGAAATTATATAATTTGTCAAATTATGACTTCATTTTTGTAGGGTTAAATTTTAGTTTGCTGAGAATATTTACAGCCTAAGGTGGGAAGTGGAAGAGCATGATTTCTCTTTGTGTGTTGCTAAGATTTGGTGAATAATTTGAATGGTTCTGCAGGTTTTTGGCAGTGCCAATGTAAGTGATTGTACGTTTTAAGTGGAACCAATGTGGAAACTCATGCATATGCTGCCTAATTGAATTTAACTATGGAAGATGAATCTGAGTGTGAAACTGTGAATCTTCTAAGTGGTGAAAATTTGTGATTATTTCAATAACATTCTATCGTGATCAAAGATCTGAATTTGTGAAAATAAAAAAATGGCGCTGTCACCAAAGGATATGGATGGGTTCCTCCCGCTCCTCTCTACAACAGATACCAAAACAAAGTTGACAATTGCCGCAAATCTCATCAGTTATCTTGGTGATCCAGACAACTCAATTGAGTGTGTGGATATAGGCCTCTTCATTGACAGCTTGATTCCATGGATGCAAAGCAGTAACAACAAGGTATGTATACCTACATTTTTTGTTACACTTGCTGTCTTGTTTGGTAATGATGGCACAGCTGATGAGTAGTATCATGTACATCAGTTCCTGTGTTATGTATTTAGATTAGCAAAATGAGAATAGCAGAATTGTCTAATTAATTTCCAGCATTACCCAGTCCTGGCTTCATGATTAATTGCTGAAATAATCGGTTTGTTTTCTGATCTTTTTGGGGGAAAATTATTTTTAAGGTAACATAAGCATTGTACAGGTGGCCCAAAAAGACAACATATATGATTAATTACTGGTGGTACTGTTGTGCACTCATATTGAATTTAGGTATTCCATGAGCTGAGGGAGCCAGACTTCAATGTGTATTGAGACTTGAGTATCTCAAACTGGTATTGGTTTAAAAGAATTGTGTGCCATGTTATTAAGCAAAATTATTGCAGGGCAACATTGGTTCATATTTCTGTATGGGAAAAGAATTTATGTTGCACCAGGGACAAAGAGCAATTTATTGAACACTTTCAGGCAGATTTGGAAACATTTAGTCCAGTTGAATAACTTGATGTTTAGGAACAATGTTGAAACAAAGTGGAGCGAACTCCCATACGGGTCATTCATGGGAATTGGCCTTTGCTCCGTTAAGTGTTTTTTGGTTTAACTTCCACAAAGTTAGGTAGGTTATACTGAAAGAGCAGTGCTTCCAGTTCATTCTTTATAGAATGAGACAACTTAAGTGAAAATGCTGGAAGTCTTTTGTAGAATATCAGGAGTAATGTGATGCTTGGGATGATAAATGTAGCACATGTATGTGGAGGAGCATGTTAAAGTATTAGGTTTTGGTTATTCGTAGTAAATTTGAAAAGCAAAGAAAAAAAATGTATTCATACTTAAACAGATTATCTGAAGCTAGCGGATAATTCCAATTGTTTCTAAATGGATTAAAGTCCTTTAGGAATGACAAGGCCAACATTGAAAATAATATATGCGGTACTTTTTTGTAACAGAAATGTAAATGTTTTATTATATTATACAGAATTACTCTTAAGGAATATTGGCAGTCCCCATAGCTCATTTAATAGAGGGCCTTCTGCTGTGCAAGGGATCCTTGGTTTGATTCATAGCTGGGAGTGGGAATTCTTCTTAAGCTAAGGCTATTCCCTTTCTTCCCCCAAAGCCTGGAAGATTAAAGTACATAATTTAATGTTACGAAACCCAAAGAAATCCAATGAGAACTGTACAGAAATGAATGACATTATGATATGGCAATGTGTTTCAAAGCTAAAAGCCTGCTGATATGATTGGTGCATTAAAGGCAAAGTATAAATGGAATGATAAAAAAGGATTATTTAGTTTTCTCTACCTTAGCTCTTTGATTTTGATTGGGAGTTTTCAGATGTGGTGGTTCAAATATAAATCTCTGGCATCATCTGCAAAAGCCTACTTCTTGTTAGGTGTTACGCCAAAGAACACATCAACACAAGCCCATTTGTAAATGTGCTGATTTTTCATTTTGTGTGCAAGGAGCAATGGCCATTCAACAGCATAAGAATGAGAGAACTGTAACATGTAGCAGTCTATGGGACAAGAAAACCAGTAGTTGTTGCTGCCATGTTTCTTTTATTGTTTGGATAATCTCTCCTATCTGTTGTATGAGGGTTGTTAGCCATGGCAAATGAAGAATTTATGAAAGTGGTTGTTTGGTGTCTAATGTTAAGCAGTGAAGTCATTCACTCTCTTGCACTCCTTTATTTTGAATTACGTTGGTATGTTGACCAAAGGTTGGGTAGCGCAATAGGTGGTTTTCATCCATATCATAAGTGTTCTTATTTGTCTTCCTTTAGGAAGTAAATATATGTTAAAATTTTGGAACTGGTAATATTTAGTTGTTCTAATGTTAAATTTGCTTCTTGAATTGTAAACGTATCAATAATATGATCATATATAATTTTAGTCAGTTATGTTTCTTTGCTTGTGATAGTCCTCCTACATTCCATAGTAAAATTTTTAATTGGTTATGTATATTCTGTGAATTCATGAAAGCATCGCAGAATTTGTTTAATTGAAAATTAATTGTCATCCTGTATAAAAGAACAGGAGAATTAGAGTATTTTATAGAAATTTCTACAGAATTATGTATAGGGTATGTCAGCTTATTCTGAAAAATTTTTCTGTGTACATTGCTTCCATGTTAGAATTTGGGTTGTCTTATCTTTGTTATATTACTATGTTTAAATAATAAGTGTGGAAGTATAAGGAGGCTCAGATGTAACAAATAAGAAGCATCAGAATTATAGATTATTTTGTAAGGAAGTGTTAGGATTGCCATGATTGGCTCAGTAGAAGTTGCGCTATTATAATAAGTACAAGCAGGAAAGGTATAGTGCTAGAAGGAATGTTAACATTTTGATACAGATGTTTGAGAATGAAAGGATGTATATTAAGAATTTGTGAGATACAACAAGGTAGTATTCGAAATGAGTTGGGGTGCGGGTTGAAAATGCTATGGAAGAAGAGATAAAAGACATATGGTTACCATGGGAAAAAAATAATCCAGGATATTGGAAACAGTTCAAAGAAAGGATAGAGGATATCAGAAGAAATTAGATTTGGAGAGGTATGGAAAATAGAAACCTGTGAAATTTTATAGACAAATAAGAAAGGAATGGTTCACAGGAAAACACACAGAGCAGTGTAAGTAAGGAAGAAATTGAAACTTTAACTTGGATGAGGAGAGCAATGTTTTTAAGTTACCTAAGAGGATATGAATTTTAATATGTGGGGGGGATTTATTTGTATTTGAAATATTATGAGTAGCAAGCAAACATGAAGAAAGGAAAGCATTTTTGCTGAAAAGAAAATGAATGAGGAAAGTCAAGGAGAAGAGGGAGAAGGATGTGGAGACACAATGAATTACACAACAAATTTAGCAAATGGAAATAAATATTACACAGCAGTGGTGAAGGCCAGGAAGCTATTACTGACTGTGCAGCCCAAAGGAATTTAGATATCAAACAAGTACAATGTTAAAATAGATATTGTTGATTAAATGTTACGGAAAATTGAACATTTAAGCTGATATTGTACAATCAAATTCAGATATTTAAATAATAAATACACTTTTGCACCATTTCAATGGAATAAACTTTTTAGAAATTTACATAAAACATTAAGTTTACTAGTGCAGATGTTAATTGCTTCTCTGTAATAATGATGATGATGTTGATGATGATAACAATTATGATTATTATTATGATTATTATTATGATTATGATTATTATTTTTATTTATTTTTTTTTTTTCAAGTTTTTGTTTCCATCTGAATGGCCTATTGAGCTTCCAGTTTGATTTTAAGAGTTGAAGAGTAAAATTGTACATTTAAAATATAAACATTTATTTTATGTTAATTAAATCTGCATACATTATATAGCTACAAAATAGAAGCAACACTCTGCTTTTTAATCTCAATTAAATTGGGTTGCAGCTTTGTAAAGTTATATATGGAAATCTGTTACTTTTCTGTGTAAGTATCCTTTAACTTGCACCTCCCTTTCTGGATTCCCGGCTGGAAGTGGGTAATTTCTTTTCCAACTATTCATATTCTACTCTCCTCAGAGTCTGAAAGTATGCACATGCGAATAAATGTGAATGTCTCAAACTAAAATTAAAACCTTACAGTTCCGAGTTATTACACTCTGAGCGGTTTCTCAAGTGAAACCCCTGAACTATTTTCTGATTGAATTCAGGGCCATACTACGAAAGCTTTTCAATAAAGAATGATCATAATTTTTTTACGGTCATAATTTTTTGCACCAAAATTCAATCTTATTATATTCTGTTAGCTTAATGTGAAACAAACACGCCGTAGTAGTTTCATTGTTGGAACTTCTGGTTCCCGCCTGTGAGAACCAGGCAAGTTCAGATATGTTCAGTATCGCCTACCGCTGTAATGAAGGTAACATGCAGTTAAAAGTTGATGTTAGAGGAAGATCTGGAGTTTCTTTCAAACGTAATCACTGCTGATGAAACTTGGCTACATCATTTTGATCCTGAGAGCAAACAGCAAAACTCAGTGTGGAAATCTCCTTCATCACCAACCCCCCAAAAAGCAAAAGTGGTTGCTTCTGCTGGGAAAGTTATGGTCATCTCATTCTTTGATATTCATGGAATGGTTTATCAGCATGTTGTACCTGCACACACATCAGTAACTGGACAATCTACAGGGATGTCCTGACAACATTGCAATTCCATATCAGGCGCAAAAGACCACATTTCCGTGAAGCAGGCTGGATGCTGCACCACGTTAATGCGCGGCCGCATATTGCCAATGTTGCTGGATATCTTGCAAAAATCAACGTGAAGTGCATTCCTCACCCTCCCTATATTCCGGATTTAGCCCCATGTGACTTTTATCTATTCCCTAAGCTGAAGAAACGCCTTCGTGGGAGGCATTATCAATCATCAGAAGCAGTGGTTTAGGCTGCGGAGGCGATTTTGAAGGATCTCTCAAAAAGTGGTTTCCTGCATGTCTGTGAAGAAACACTGGGACAAGTGCATCGCATTCAGGGGAGACCATCAAAATTGAGAATGAGTAAAGGTACGTTGTCAAAAAAAAAAAAAAAAAAAAAAAAAAAAAGTGATCAACATTGAACGGCCCTCGTACGTATTGAGGTATTACATGGTAAAATTCATTGCCATAGAAAACCTTGAAAATTTGTGATACTTTCCTATTTGCATGGTATCCTTACGAAATTGAGAATGAGTTACATTAGGAACCCTTAAACTTTGAGGATTTTTTAGACAAAATGCTTCTTATATGCAGTAGTTCATTATAAATGTGTAAGGAAAATTTGTCATTTGAGATATTTTAAATATAATATCGATATAAAACTAAGGTTGGGTTAGATGAGCCTCACACGAAGTTACAGTTTTTACCATTTTTTTTCCTGGAATGTGTTTAAAGGGCGCCGCAATGTCGGAGTGATTAGACCGCTTGCTTTTCACCCAGATGGCGCCTGCCCCAGAGGACCGTAGTGAATGAAGCGGCATCTGCGTCGGTTTCCTCCGCCATTCATTTCACCAGCTGCTACACAATCACCTTTCCATTCATCCATTGTATCAACATTCCTATCATGCATTCACTTCATACCAGATTTCGGGCTGAGCCTCCGTCCTGGATATGCTGTAGATCCTCAGTTCCTTTGCTCCTCGAAGGGCATCTGACCCCAGGTACTCACTTTTGGGTTAAAGTTTACAAATTCTATTGTGGTATTTCCAGCTCAAGATGAAATCACCTGCGACTTAAAGCACCTTCTCTCTCCCTTTTTATTTCTTTCCTTTTTAATCGGATGATGAATGAAATGGATGAAATAAAGCTTAAATAAACCCATTCGTTTTCTAAGGATAAATAGAACTCCCGCAACTAACAAGCGAGTAATACGTGCAAAGTAAGGTCAAATCGGGATCTGTTGATTTTGGGGCAGACATGTTACTCTCACACCAGGGAATTCGTTATTTGGGGTCTGTAGTCTGGTGTGTTTCATTTTTATGTCTCTAATAGTTTTATGGTTTGACATGGCATCAAGTTGTCTTTTGTCTTATACCCGTGTTTAGGTATTTTAACGAGCGCGGCATTGGGGACCGGAAAAACTTGAAATATTTTCCTTCTGTGAATGTTTTGTGCTACATGAACGCCATTTAGAAACTAAAGATATTGTAAACACATATTCCTATGCCCATTATTGCATATTATTTATTTGTCATTTTATTTTGTCTACCACTTAAAAGTAATAGAGAAACTGTTGCCTTCATCTAAAAATTCGACCGCAACATTTCCCTAGAATCCTAAATTAGGAAAAGGAAGTATTTTTGGAGTAAGGCGTGCCTAAGTGTGAATAGCAAAACCCCAAAAAGTATTTTCGACTAAATAGAAAACTTTGCGAGTAAGTTAAATATCTCCTAAGTATACGGACGAAGATTAAAAAAGAAGTCCAGACTACTCTTCATATGGAAAAACGTTTGAAAATTTGGTTTCTTATAAATGACTAGTTAACAGTTTACTTAAAATAGTTTCATGATAAGTGAAACGTCTTGTCTAGAATTTTCTGGGAATAGCCTTCGAAGAAGTTCTCTTCATTCAAGGATGGCTTTTGTATATCTGGTAAACTGTAAGAGAGGGAAAGGGCATTCCCACAAAAATCTGTAATCTAGTTGATACCGAAATTAGAGATCCAGCAAATTAGACATATTTGTTAAATGTGAAGAGGATGTTAGTTTAGTAATTCAATATGAGGCAAGGAAGACCTCATCGCAGGCGGTCCATATGGTCGACTTTTGAATGGAAGTGGCTTTCTTAGACGCTTCCTTAGTAACTGCTGACCGAAACAAAAGACACAAATGTCCACATGTAACAAAAGGACCACGAGTAACGGGATTTTGGTGTAAATAACACATTTTCTTGAAAGGAATCTCACACATCTGGACTGCCCGACCAGGAAGGCACACGTGACCCGAGAAGGAACGTATCTGTTCCTGCGTAAATCACGAATTAAGTGTTATCGCGTAACATGCGTTTCACGTACGGTAACTACGGACAGTAATATAGATTGGTGTACCTTGGTCGGCTACTTCGTGATTTATGTGATTATAAAAAAGAGCAGTTCATTAAACAAGCCCTAAACTTGGATTCCAGTATCGTCAGTGTCATCCTTACTCCTATATACTCACGCAGACCCTGAGAGAAAACTCTTGCTGGAAACTGAGGCTAGACCGTGCATTGTTTCAAATTTGCATAACGTTACGGGAAGAGTGGTGACATCGTTAAAGGACACAATTTGTGGCAAATTATCTTTTTATAGTTAAAGTGTTTCCGATGTATGATTTTTTTGGGTTTGAGTTTACCTATACTTGCTCATTTCTCAAAGGAGTAATCAAAGAGAATGATTATTTTCTCTCTCTCCAGGTAGGGCACCTCTTAAAAAGTTTTGACTATTACTAAAACCTCCTTATCTTCCTTAGTTTCGTTGCACTTCATTTTTCCAGGAATAGTTGTTGAAGAACAGGCAGAGAAAGCTATTTGAATGTTTTCAGAATGTTTTCTGGTTTTCAGAAAAAGTTTCGCGCCACTGCGTCGCTGAGAACAGTGTAATTCAAAAACTAAGAATAGGATAAATATCAAACTTGGTGTTTAAATTGTGTCTTCCAAGATGTGACCCAATATTTTCAAAAGTGAATTTGGTTAAAATACATATCTTAAAGTATTTATATGAGTAATTAAACTTTTTACCCTGATATTTAACTTGGTTGCATATGCGTTAGCGGTCTCCCAATCGAGATATTTTATTTTATTTCATTTATCAACAAACAACACTGCAGACACGTACTTGTCGCTGGAGGGGAGCCGGGTTCGAGTCCCGGCTGAGGATGGGAATTTTTCTCCAGGCAAGATGATTCCCCATCTTCCCCAGAGTCTGGAACTATGAATGAGAGTGCGAATGTGTGCGTGATCTACTGATTAAAAATACAAAGTACCCGCAACCCAACGTCTACGAGTTAATACCATCGCCAATAGGTGATATGTTCCAAAAAGATAACAGCCGCCGATTTGACCTATTGCAGTTAAAAGGTGAGGTATAAATGGAGAGGGGTGGGCAACGCAGTTTATTCCGTGGGTTAGGTATACCGTTTTTTCCATGGTGTTTTTCCTGTCACCGAATGTTTCATCATTTTGACTTCATCAAACCACAGAAGGCGATCTGTTTGTTTCCCTACGACCTACGTCTTATCGCGATTGATGGCTATATTTGAACAGAGTGAAGCAGTAAGTTAATCTTGTGGTTCGCCCTTTCATCTTTTAACGTGCTTATTTATAAAGAGATAAAATTTGATTCATGCGTGAAAGATGAAGCAAAAAACCTTACAAAGGCATTCTCTGTTATACAAGATACTTCTTAGGTCTGCAAGGAAAGTTTATTCAAGAGGGAAAACTTGTTTTACCTTCATAGAATCTCTGTCCAATCTTTAACTATTCTTATATACGTTTATTATTATAATATTTCACGTTAATAGCATTTCAATTCACATTCGTTGAGTGATACAGCGTGTTAAGCGATGTATTTTCAAAGTGTTTGGCCGTGAGATGTCTTTGAATTTCCTCTTTGCATGGCCATAAGTAGAGAAACAGAATAGCTACTTCCCATTTGCGAACAGTAGACTATTTAAAAATACAAAGCAATAACAAGATATATCTCGGAAATGGTTAACTCCACAAAAATATTTGACTAACTGCATGCTTAAACAAGTTCATTTTTTTGTACAGTGAGATTTTTGTGTAGTAAATTTATAATTGCATGAGTCATTCGAAATGAAGAGGATTTACGTATAAGCCGTCCCTGAAAATTTGAGACATACATTTCATTTGTCATGAAAGTATCTTGAACGTATGACATTGTAGTCGGATCCTAGTCATGCGAAGGGTAGTTTGGGATGGAACGATTTTGTTGAAAGTATTCGTATAGCATCCTTGAAAGACAGCAAGATCTTTTTCTGAAATAGGATACTGTGTCTCAAACCTGTATTTTCTGTGAATTCTCGATATTAAATTTTTAAATGGAGTACAATACTTCTGCTTACTATGGTTAAGGAGTAGAAAAATTAACAATGAAAGCTTCCAGAATTCAAAAAGTATCCCATCGTTTCAATTTATCATTTGGAGTGGTAACTAGAGTCGCTGTGAATTCCTACAGATTTGTAGCAGGTACAAATGTTTGAGAAGTGGAGATATGTTTTTTTTCTACAAATTTATTGATTGGTAAACTTGTTTATCTAATTTTGTTTTAAATAACCGTGCCCCGCTGACATGTATCGCTCCACGTACCACTGCCTTCCCCCTTACCCTAATTGGCTAATGCTTTCCGCGCCGTAGGCGTTGCTTTCATACCACATCGTAATAATTGCTAGGAAGGTAGATAAAATCGTGCAAGTAAAGATGAGAAGGCATTAACTCACCTTAATGTGTGACAAATCCATTCAAAGCAAGGTCACGACTACCCATAAACGCAGGTACTATCGTCAGTCATCTCGAGAGTTTTGAAGCAAAGCATTCTCCTCTTTATTTCGTGTTAAGAGATAACTAGCATTCCAGATAAATTAACTCTGTTAAGTAATATATTTATTTCATACAGTTCATGGAAATAAAAATTTGACAATTCTCTTGGAATGTATTAAGATATATAATGTTAATTAACGAACTCATTTTTATCGCACAACAATTTATATCACCAGAGCAGCCAATGAGAGGTGATTTGGTCACATAAACGTTAAGAGATACGGGGCAAGCTTATTTGAAACAAGGATTAGTAACACCCCAACTCACTCAGTCAACTGTCAACAGTGTGCCGGGACATGTTATCTACTAACTTGCAGTCAATGACTATCCTCAATCACAGTCAATTGTCAATAGTCTGCCGGGGCATACACGCCTACATCACCATGGAAGTTTATAGTAATATTTTTAATTTTATTATTTTGACGATGGACTAGATAATTTTAACCACGCCAACCAATATCATGGTTGCACAGTCCCAAGTCTGTACAAAGTAGGAGGGAAAATAGGAATTCATTTAAACTTCTAATTTTGTAGAAATTCACATATCTAAATTCTACTTATCTCGACTTTGTAGGAATTGACATTCCGGTCTCCCTGTATTTTCGAGAATTCGAAACTCGTTTTTGCACGCTCTTGATACAGACGCATTACATTTAACAATGAGCTTACCGTATTTACGTATTAAGCAGGCTGTATCAGGCAGAGCCAAGACAATTCTCTCTGCAAATAAACAAATCTAATGCTATTTGTCCTAAGAATACACATCCATCGTCATATCAGCTTATAGCTCTCCGGCCTATTACGGCTTCGAATGCTTCAGAGTAATTCCAGAATCTTCTGCCTGTCCAAATGTAAACAATCTCAGATCCCTTGGTTTGTGATCGGTGCAGAGCAATGATTTCCAATAAAGAATATCTGATTTTGCTAGTGCTACAGGTAATACGGTATTTTAATAAAAAACGTTTTAGAGGAATTTTTGAAAAAATAAACATATCCCCTGAAAAGGGTAGTCTGCTAGTACGTTAGTCCCCCTTTTGCACATTTTCGTGCCGCATACTTGGAAAACACGAAATTAACACCAAGGTTTAGTATTTCGTTTTGAAGTTGTGTCACACACGTACGCAGGGTAATTATTCTAAAAAGAAGTGCGGTTTGAAGCTCTTGAGAGATCTATGCTGGAGAGATCTATGAAGTCGGAACGGGCGATCTGCCCAAACCATGGAGTGAAGAAGAAGAAGAAGAAGAAGAAGAAGAAGAAGAAGAAGAAGAAGAAGAAGAAGAAGAAGAAGAAGAAGAAGAAGAAGAAGAAGTGCGGTTTGAAGGTAGAGTTAAGGATCTCAAAATGACTTATTTCCCTTCAACTTTTGAATGGACTATAATATTTCATAAATAAGCGGTGAAAGGAACACAAATTAATTTGATTTCGGAGAGGGAATTATCATCCATCCCTGTTTCTATAACCAAATAAAATTAAATATACGAATGTTAATTAAAATTAACATAGAACATAAATTAACGAAACCTACAATGAGTCATAAATAAACAGAGGATATGTGCATATAAAGAAATTGTTGATTATACCATCAATAATATGAGGTCTGGAATGGTACCTAGATGTTTTATACTTTTTTCAATGTTTATCACTATAAATCTGTAGAATCGTAGGCGGACTTTGTTGGTTGTTGTGAAATCCTTGCCTAAGTACATATTTGTTGTCCTCAAGCTTCAAGGCCAGTCAAGGTCAAGTGCAGTACATCTCAACTCGTCTTGGACTGTTGCTTGTTGTCTATCTCCTTCCCGCTCCCTTTGTTTTGTTTTATTCTGTTTGCTCTGTTTTTAAAAGTTCTGCTATAGTGGAATTTCCTGGTGTGGTTGGTTACCTTAGTGCAGATCTGAACAGTTGTATGTGGTCTAAGCCACTCATCATAAAGAGGCTCTTTGGTTATTAAAATTGCTTTTTCATTTTACTTCTTTGTGCTGTCTCATTTTTTACTGTTTCACAAGAGTTATATTTTCTTTCTTGTGCTCTGACTTCATACTTTGGTTTCCCTTGTTGCTTACTTGAGACACTGCAAGTCTTTTCTCACAGGTTGTTTCTTGGAAGATACTGTGCATTCTGCTGCTCAATATCTTGCTTGATAAGTTCAAGGAGCTTATGTAATTTTTCTTGAGACTTTCTGAAGTAATTCAGGGAAATTTTCCTGTCTACCAAGAGATCTGGGAAAATTTGTTGTAGGTCTTTGAACTAATATGATGAACCCACATCTTCCACTTTCACATTCTGGATTTCTCCTCCTCTCCAGTTGTAGCGAAACACAGTGGTCTGTTGGTTGTTATGCTAGCTTTTAAACAGAGGTCTCGGGTTGGATTCCCAGATAGAGGATGGACAATTTTCTTTAACAATGATTACTCTCCATATGTTTTAGAATCTGGAACTGTGTGTGTGCGCGCGCGCGTGTGCGTGTGAACTTAATGTTTACAAAGAAAGCTTAGCTTAAATAAACCCATAATATACACGTTCAATGAAAATACAACAAATACATTGAGAGAAAGGTTCTCGAGCGCATGTGCATGTGTGAACTGCTAACTCAATAACGTGCTATAAATGTTTAGCATTTTGCAAGGATGCATACAGAACTTTCAAGGACATTCCCTCGGCCCAAAATACCTTTCACAAGTGACTCTTAAATATTTGATTTAGATACCGTATGTGTAAGATGTTTGCATTTCATATAAAATATGTAGATATAATTTTGTATAATGACTGAAGTATAAAAGAGCCGAAACTTAGTTAGAATTTCTTGAAGCACATTATTTGACTTTTTATTTTTATTTTTGTGAAATAACGTTTCCGATGTTTGTTAATGATTTGGATTTTCAAATGCTTTATATATTTTCAAGTGTAAATCCCCATTCGTTTTTTTTCTCTCCCCTCATGGTCCTGGAGAACATAAATTTGAAAGTCCACATAAAACGAGCTGATTTTTAAAGCTCGCTGTGTGTCTTGTCCCTAAAACGAAACGTGCAGTAAAAGCGTTTATGCAACCACTTAACTTGATTAACCAGAAGTAATAGAATAAGCTTTTAATCAAATATTTTTATAGAAGAATGGTTAGAGAAATACGTAACACATCAGATGTTTATTGTTTCATATATGTTCATATCGGGGTTTTCATTTGATAAATAACTGACGTAGCTTCTAATTTAACTCGCTGGTATAGGATTTTAAAGTTCTAGTTGCTATGAAACTTGCACTGCGATGGGGAGGCAATAATTCTCTTTAAGCAGTTACCCTCGTGAAATCAAATTCAATAATGTTTCAGCTGAGTTGTTATAGATAATGATTAAAAGGAGAAAAATATAACTCCAATAGAGTATAACTGCATGCTCAAGTTTGAACTTCTCGTGCTTTCATTTCATTGGGAAAACGTATCGTATACTAAAAGTATATGGTGCACAGCTCATTGCATTTGTCCTGGCCTCGTGTATACCCCAGTAACACTCAATTCAATGCGTCTTCTTTATGTTCATGCATTGACCAATGTTCACTGAAAAAAAAAGAACGCCAAATTTAATTGTTTAGATTGGTTTATTGATATGGGTGAGCATTTCATAACATATATTTTCTGTGATGTAAATAATTACGTAACATTTTGTCTACCAAGCGACTGCATAGGATGTTCTGAAGTATCTCCATAACTACATTATCTGTTAGAATTTGTTCTTAAACATCATCTATTTCTTGCAGAATACTGAAAACATAAAGCAGAATGAATAAATAAATTATTTTTAAAATAATACTTAGAGCATGTAGAGTAGAGAACTGTTAAATTAGTTCTAATTTATTTATTGAAAAAATAACTGCAAATACACTTTCCAAAATCATTTTAAAACTCTTATATATTTGCGTATACACATAGGGCTGCTTCTTTAAAGTTGAAGTGCAGCTGAAAACAGAAAAATAAATTGTTTACAATAAACACAAGTTCGCCCTTCAATCGCTGTCCCTGAAGTATACTCATTTCGAGGCGTTTAGATTCATCAAAATTACGTATTTGTGGTAGCATCATATGTTGAGAGATTTGGAGAATCTGTTACTGATAAAATAAACATTTTATCGGTTTTTGATATCTCTGTAACCTTAGTAAGCTTTGTGGATTAAAATGATGTATTATTGGAATACAATTGCATGTAAAACATTAATTCAGGATGTAACCAATATCAAAGCAAAATTGCTCAGTGTTACAACGCGAATATTTATAAGCAGGCATTGGAATTCTTAAGCAGTTGAATTCAAGTTATTTTCACTCGGCGACTGTAAATATCACAGACCAAGAGTTTATGTGAGACAGGTAAAATCCGGTTCGAGCGATATCCGCAAGCGCCGTAAGCTGTACGTAGATCGGGGGTTAGTTTAGCTGTGCCCTCTCTGTCTATAGTCCATTGACAGTTGAACCTTATTTCAATCTATCCAAGTTTTAATACTTAGGTATTCCTATGCCTATTAGTATCCAAGTTGTATAAGCGAAAACATTCCTTACTTTCGTATCGATTTCATTTCGTTTTGTAACGGTTCACGGAAGACAGCACATTTTACGTAAATTATTAACTATGTATTGATTTCAACCAAATTTAAGTGGGTCAGCAAACAAAAGTAGAGTCTCGCCGTAGCGAACGCGCCTAAAAATTACTATGAAATTCTACTTCACTGAATTTGTGTAATTACGCGTATTTACGCGAAACTTCTAAAGTAGCACATCATTAGTACTCAACACGTCTGCCTCTTTAAGTAGAAGACGTTGGGTCGATTCTCGTCGCTAATGAGACACTACTCAGTGGAATTACAAGAAGTAATAATTAGTCCACCAAACTACTATATTATTGCAGGAACTTAGTACATTTGAGCATTGTTATATATAGAGGATAAAATGTAAACATTTTGGAGATGCTGTTCAATATATTGCTTCTAGCTTCCTTGCATATATTTCCAACTGAAAGCCAAGATTTTATACCATGACGCTTTTATTTTCCTCTAGATCAGGCCTAAAGTCAAGAGTTGCTTGGAAGCTTTGTCAAAATTGCTGTTTACTTCCAACATCAAAGTGGGTGCGGGGAAGGTAGCAGCAAGCAGTTTGTCTGGTTATTGCATTCGTGCTGAGGAATTAAAATATGAGCGATTACCGTTTTAAAATGCATGTACAAATACGCGTTAAATCACAATATTCCGCCAAAAAGAAAAAAAAAAAAAAATAATGAATGTGGAAAACATCTGGGCAAATATCTCGAGTTATAAAAATTACTTTTTTCTGGCGTTTGAAATTCAATAGTCGAGTTGCGTAAGGCAAGTTTGTGATTCCTTATGGCCTGTTATGGATAATGTTTCGAAATACATAGAAAAATAATGTTTTCTCCGTTCAGGTTCCTTATTGTATCATTTCACTTAGTAATTGGCATAAAAATCTTTTTAACCTCGCAACTACATTTGACCTCCCAACTACACATGAATGAAATTGAACCTTTAAATTCAACTTTCACACACCTCTAATCGTCAGAATAATCTAAAATTTGGCACACATTTTAACAACCGATAACAATACAAGAATTTTATAACTTTCTCGTTATTAGTTTTTGAAAACTTTTGTTTTATCCCTCCAGAGGGGTAGAGCGTACCCACTCGCAGTGGGAATGCGGCAACTGCTTTAGCATAGATGTTATGCGGGCAGGGCTTACTAGGGTGCGTGTTTCTTCAGTTTTTTAAAACTGTAATTTATTGTTCTCTTTCATGCAAAGTATTAATTTCATATATTGTTAAATTCGGCGGTTTCAAAACAGAAGTTATTAAATAGCTATCTTATGTACAGTCATTTTTACAGTGGCTTAAGGGGGATATTAAAGGTTTTAAAACATTGATAATTAAATGGACCGTAATTTCCAGAATGACTGAACTTAAGACTTAAACATCTTGTGTAGTTTCGTTTTATATACTACACTTGCACGGCCCTTTTAACAAGATAAAGTTCATTCCCTTGTTTAATGCTGGGCTTTTTATATGTAGAAAGGGTAGCAAATTATTATTTTTCCGTTTACTGTTCAAATGATAATGGACCCTTTTCCTGTAAGCTCAGTGATCGTAAAAAGTATTCGCCTCCACTTAAAAAAGAAGACATTATCCAGTGGCTAATTTAATGTAGAATCTGAGTTTTAATTTGCAGAAATAACAACTTAGGTATATTATAGTTTCCGTGTTATGACGTTCTGTAAGAGCGACTATTCTACTAATTTTAGGATTTTTACTTCCTCTATACTACTAGCAGGTAGATAATGTAGTCCGTACAAATTTGGATACACAGTACTTCAGCATTTTTAAAAAATGGTACACAAATATTTTCAAGAAAATCATCCGCCCCGAACTACCCTTTCATGGGAATTTTTCTTTCATTTTTAATGTACTCAGAAGTGGCTTCCACGATTTGGATTAAAATAGCATTGAATTTTCTGCTAATAGTCAGCAAAGTGCTCATTCGAATGAAAATTTCGTGTAGCTTTGTATTACTGGTAAACCATAAAGATAGAACTTAGTACAAAAAGTACAGTTTGTTACACCTGGCTTTATGTAGTTTTTAACTACTAAATCAACATCGTTTGTTTCTTACAATGTTATGGAAAGGAGGTATTTTAGGCTAGCATATAACGACCCTGTTTTTAAAAATTTGCTTATCGCTTCATCTTCCTGTACTCCATTGTAATCAAATAAAACGTCTACAGGTTGGACGTTTATCTCGATTAATAATTAGTAAATATATAAATACGTTTTTGTAAGCGCGTTTGTATTCGCTAAATAAAAATAAATGGATAAGTACTCAGTGGATATTTGCCAGCGTAGCCAGTCATATAGTATGTCAGTTATGCTAGCTAGAGGCATTGTATTCTATTAGTGGCATCCTTGCTGTAAGCAAATGAGTGAAATTTAACTGGAGAAAAATTAACGCAATATGCATATGATTTAACGTACGTTGCTAATTTTCTTTGTTTCGTTCTGCTGTCGATGTTTTCTTCCTGTTTCTAACCATTTCGCGAATTACAGCGACCTTCGGAACTTTGGGAGATGTATAATGCAAAACGCATTTGACTTTGTTCATTCTTTTACTATTGTTAATACTTATATGGGTGTCTGTAACCACTAATCATGTATAACAGATCATGCTTTCGCCAAGTTTTCACATAGTTGCTGTTCTATTGAACTAAACACCAATGTTTATTATAAATGAAGGGTTAAGCAAACGTTGCTTTCAAAATATTAAGTTAATTTGGATAAAATGTCCATTATAATTTTTGTACGTAATTTTAAGGGCGTCATGGTGGCTGTTTTTAATTAAAGGAAACCAATAATATCTCAGAATTTTCACCCGATTTATTTTGGTTGCCTTTCTTAGAAGTTTCTAACCACACGTTTACAGCTTGTAAAGGCGTTTCTTGGAACGAGTAAAAAGGTTAAACTTAAATATTTAACACCATTTGTTGATTTTTTAAGCCACAATGAATGCTATCAGAATTTCATAGTGGAAAGTGGCTTTCGTTATTTAAACTCATGTTTATTCTCTCTAAATCCACTTAGTAATACGTTTTTGGTATATTCTCTGTCGAGTGGAAGCTAAAAACAGGATTAAAAGGAAGAAAATTCAGTTGTCTACAAATTCTTTGCACTGACATTTTCACAGAAGTTTATACTCTATCTGTTTTATGTTAATCGAGATTAACGTTTGCAGAAAACAATGCCATTACACATTTCGTTTT
Organism: Mantis religiosa; assembly: GCA_030765055.1. Classification (NCBI taxonomy): domain Eukaryota; kingdom Metazoa; phylum Arthropoda; class Insecta; order Mantodea; family Mantidae; genus Mantis; species Mantis religiosa. Next base: position 65,855,967 of record CM060954.1, read on the forward strand.
AGGTACAAGGGGAGTAGAGAGGAGGTAGAAAAGTTATAAAATCTTTTTCTTTCCGTCTTTAAAATTCCGTATTCTTTATATGACTTGTAGAAACAAATGTTTTATATTTTGTGTGTTTTATTTATATTTTATGACAATAAGATAAAAGTAATCAAAACTCATCGAGAATGAAGAGGTCTGAGTAGACGTTTTGCAGAAAATTCAAGCTACGAATAAATATTTGATGAAGTAGAAAATTAGAAATCATTTGCTAAATAAAGGTAAGTATTATGTGCTATATTTGCTTGAAAATCGTCCTGTCGCATCCTAGTTAAATACTGAAGTCAAATACAAAATTTATATTTGATCTTTTTTGAGTTATGTTTGCGCGCTCACACCACTCACTCACACCTTTTCTATTTTTATTGTTTTTAAATTTATTAGTAGTCTCAGAAGAATCCTATTTAGTAGTGAAATTCAAATACCAGCTGGGACTTAAGTTTTGAGTTATTTTAATACAGGCAACGTTTTCTATTCTTTTTATTCGTCCGGTAGGAGGACCTCGTAAGTATTTTTGATGAGTACCGAATTTCGAATTTTTGAATGGATGTATAGAAAAAGTAAAGTCTAATATTACTACCTAACGCTTTCACCAACAGTTCTGTTCTTTCTGTGCTTGTTAAGGTTTTGATGGTATTGATTGTCCGAAAACAATGGTGATAAATATTTTACTTTAAGCACATTTATATCAAGTACATTACATCTTAAGGTTCATGTTGTTCTTATCGAAAAACCTCTAATTACTCTTTCTCGCGGTGCTTAATTATTGAACAGGTACAAGGTTGCTCTTTAGAATCGTTTCTGAGAGTCAAGGCCCTTACGGAATGCTTAACAATAAAGTTGACCTACTTCACTTTAATTCTCTACAATTAAAACGCTTTTGGGCACCTGGTTGCCTGCTAAAGCGAATCAAACATCCTGCAGCGTTTAAGATGTAATTGAAGTCGTAGTTTGAGCCTCCGCAATTGTTTTCATTATTTTTAAAATATTGTTACAGGAAGCTGAAGTTCAACGTCCTACAAAACAACTAAATATCCATAGTTCATAAAACTACGAGTTACCAGTTATGTCTTCTTAGGCTATGAAAAATCCCTGATCACTATAATTCAAAAATATATCCGAGTGTATCGTAATAACTCTTGGTGCAATCTGGAGTTCATTGGTCTGACGAATTTGAAAGTTCGGTCGTGTTTGCGAACATCAGAATGTCCATTGTTTTCTTTCAACTCTTCTGTGATAACACGTTCAGATCAGCGTTGCCCACCCCCGAGAAACAGTAGCAGTTTATGCAAAAAAAAAAAGGATAACCTTGATTAGTAATACTTGATTTTTGCGAAAGAGGGATGGCGGATTTGCCTCCACCTACCGTTCGCCGACCTAAGACGCATACATGGGATTAAGAAATAAACCTCTCCAATACTTGGCTGCTGAATGAGTGAACGGGAAATGCATCGTGCACAAAACGAACGAGATGGCTACATAAAACCACAAGTTGAAGTCATTAGCTAATAAGAAGAGATGTCGAACACCGGTAATACTTATGTTAGGCTCAAGTGAATGCTGTGGTAGTCAGTTTCGTCCGTGCGACATTTTTCGGGAGCGTTACATTAAGATTTCCAGAAGGAATCGGCATTTTATGCAATCTTAGCATTATCAGTTATGTGAGCTGATGAAATATTTTGGCATTCATAGCTGACATAAGTGAGAAAGTCTTCATATGTCACAAAACGTTAACTTCACTCCCTGCATGTAAGTTATTACTTGTGATAAACCGATAAGCAAGCAGCCATTTGTATTCGTTGCCTTCCTGGGAAAGAAGTGAGTTATGCGGACTGTCACAGCCTATTTTTAGCACAGTTATAAATGATTAATACAGTTCTTAATTATTCTATATTTAATAATATACAGAGATTTTTCATCTTTGTTTCTTGTAGAAAATATAAAAAAAAAATGCTTTCACCTCTCTGTAAGCCGTGGCAATTTTGAATACCGGTATTACGTCAATACTGTTATGTATACGTGCTCCAATAATGAGCCAATTATGCACGATATTGAATACAGTAACAACCTGTTTGTAATGGTAGGATTTATAAGGGCTCTTTTCATGTTCGTTATACTCGTGTATAAAATAAATAATGCCATAAACGTTACATGTTGTAATGCATTTAGACGGATTTCGACGAGGAGTGTCCAAAAAGAGATCTGTCTAGCTAGGATGGATGCAAAAATGTAAGAGCTGGAAACAGATTGATTATACAATAAGTATCAAACCCGGTGGAAAGCGATGGATTTTTCTCGGGCGTAGAAATCCTTACCATGGCATATATCGGAATAAAAGTAAAGCCGGTGGTCCGTGTCGTAAATTTACAGCATGTAAAAGAACGTGAAATCTGATAGAGGCCTCTGAGGGATCTTTCACGCGTTTTATAGAATGGAGCGCTGAGAAGCACAAATAAATAAATAAATAAAATCTGAATATTCTACCCCGGCACCTAGACAACTATACCGGGGCATATATCCAAATTTTCTCTTTATTTTTCCATAAAATCCTTACAAATGTTATAATTATACAAATCTCTCAGAAAACTACTCTACAAAAATAAAATGAAATAAAATAACAGAAATAAACACAAAAAAGCAAAAAACAAAAGAAAACAACTATAAAAATTACAAAATCCTTATTTCCTAAATCTATATCTAAATCTACTAATTCTGTAGTCCACCATGGCCTCTGCCATCACTCTCTCCCTCCGCCGCCCATGCAGTCAACTCCATTGTTAGATTATTCAATAATTCTTCCCGTCTTATCCTATTTTGTATTCTAGAACTCCTTCTTGGATCTTGTACTATTCTTCGCCTATTATCAACTCTTTCTCCTTTGAATATTTTTACCTCCCATGCTTTCTTACTTACAAAGTTAGTCAAAACTTGTAATTTATTTACCAATTGTTGATCTCGAATTATGTCATATACGATATATCCTGCTAGCGCATGCCTCTCTTCTTGTTGGTGAATTGCATATCTTCCACATTCAAATACTACATGTTCAGGATTATCTTGTTTGTTACATAATTCACATATATCATTTTCAGTTTTATTGATTTTCTTCCAATAGGTCTTATAAGGTCCGTGTCCAGTTATATAATGTATAAATCCCTTTGTTGGTTGAATAAAATTCAATTTTAGTCTCTCTTTGACGTTCTGAAAAATTTCAAACACTCTTCTACCTTCTAGACTGTCTGTCCATTCTTTTTGCCATTTATCTTTTAAACTATTTTTAATCACCCAAGATTTGTTTGTTCTGACTCCAGTTATATTATAAACTTTTTCTAAGTTTCCTTTTTTCGCCCAAAATTTTGCGCCCTTCAATCTTATTAATAAATCAATCGGCCAAATGGCCGTTGTTACTAGCAATGCCATAGTTGGTGTTGTTTTTACAGCTCCTGTCAGACGTAATAATACTTTTCTTTGCGTTCTTCTCAACAATCTTCTTATTTGTACATCATCCATCCTTTCTGCCCAAACTGCTGCCGCATAAGTCATAATTGAAGCAAAAATGGTGTTATGATATATCTGTATGTTACGCAATGGAAGTACAAAATTTAAATTGGTTATTCTTGCTAGCTTAAGCATTATTTTCTCTGAGAAGCACAGCAGTTAAAGAGCGTCCATAAATAAAAAGTCAATTTCTCAATTTTTAGTAGGAAGTTCTTATTTTATTGCACACTAGAGCCCGCAGCTATGCTCGGCGTATCGCGTTAAATGCAGTGATCCTTTAGACCTGTCATTTTCTCGCTTTCACTACCTCTTGCTTCTTTTCAGTTTTACTCGCTGTATCTTTCCATTTCTTTCACTTATCCCTATGTTTGGAATTTACATGTGATGTTTTGAAAACCTATATGTGGTATTAATGAATGCAAACATGAGTGGAAGGTTTAACAGCACGCCTTCCCAATGTGTTAGTTGCCTGACTTAGGAATCTTTACATTCAAGAGGTCCCGAGTTCAAATCTCGGTTAGCGTGATATAATTAGATAAGGCTGACTTGAATTATATGCTACTATGAATTTTCCTGTCTTCTCATTTTACACATTTCCTTTTCTTATACAGGATAGCAGGGTTACAGGCAACAAATAGTAAATATGCTGTGGGGAGAAAGCTTTTTTCCATGTCATGCAATCTATGCGTTAGGATAGGGGAAAGCCCATTGAAGGGTCAGTTGAGGATGCTCACTTTGGAAACGTTAGTGACCCGCAATCAGAGATGGCTCCCTTCATACTCTCTCGCTTGATTCCTTCCTCACGAGTGTTTAGTGGACGAAAAGGCTTTAGCCTTGGCTGCTGGGCTGAAATGCTCTTATTTGGAGTAAACAGCAGTTTTCCTTTATCTTCCGATGACTCATGGGAGACTCATTTCAAACTTTTCATTCATTCGCCGTTCGATATGACTTGCACATATAATGTATATAACAACTTTTTCAGAAATCTTGCATTTTAGATATGCAGATTCGAACTTTATTGAAGCCCATTATACGTTTGTGTCAACTTTAATCCAAAATCGAACAATTACGACAAAAATGTAAGCTTTATTGTGCGTAAAGATAATTATTTTATATTACCTCATTCGAAATTTAATCAAATGGCATTACGTTTACATTTCTACGGATGCGTATAAGAATGTGGATTGTTGAGATCTTCGTATTAGAACACCCTTTGGAAACACAAAACCGTAGCTTGCGTCCCCCCCGGGATTATCTCCAAGCCAAATTCTCGGCTTTACTGGGGCTTCATTTGTATCCGAAAAAAAGTGTGGCGCCGCGCCATGAGTTCTCGGGAAATCGATCCCATATCCTCTTGGGTAACAGTGGCTAAGAATTGCTCGACATGAAGCAATTTCGAGCAATGATGGTGCAGAAAAGTACACTTTCATGTACTGTTGTTCGTCCACATTTGAGTCGTCTTAGAGAAATATTCTAGATAAATACTTTGGAAGAATTGCACAAGTTTCTTTCATATTTGTGAAAGACAAATTACTAGGAATTATGAAAGGCTTACAAAGGTGATTTAATGAAAAGGAAATCACCAGATTTCATCATATTTGTGATGTAAGTTTATTGTGTTATGTTTACTTTTCTCTTACCATTATCGATTTCGCTGGAAATGTTTTGAAATTCCTGAATTCAAACCGTACGGATTATGAGTACAATTCTTAAGAATGATAATTTAAGCATAAATTTGTGAGAAACACAATCTTCTTTTTCTGACATTTAACTAATTGATTACTGCTTGTTTATATGAGACCGTAGCCTGAGTTTTTATGATTAATTTGATACGAGCGTAGGCCTTTGTTGTTTGGTATTTAAGTCTACCATTGCGACTACCAAAGATCTGCTAATTCGTGCCTCAGTTTTCCTCTACTGTAGGTACACATTTAAAGGACTACGCCGCTTCAATTCCATATCATATACATTGCGTGGGGTATTTCTTGTAACTGGAGTCAGTGTGGGTGGCGCTAGCTTGCTGATCCCAAGGTCATGCGTTCAAACTCGCTCCAGACCGGATGGTTTTTAAGTAGTGCTGCGTGATTTAATCGATTAACCGAAGCGATTAATCGATTAACTTTTTATTTTAGATTAAAGATGTAAGCAATTTAATCGAATAATCGACTCGATTAAAATTAATCGAGATATTGAAAGATCTAAGCTATTGGACACATTAAAGTATGCGGAATATGTTAGCTGAACAGGGGATTTCTGGACTTCAGTAGCGACTCAATTTACTTTGGAGTTACTGCCCACTGGATTGATTCTAACTTGGAGTTCTGCAGTGCAACGTTGCAAGTGAAAAACCTAACTGAAAAGCACAGCGCAATCACTTGTATCAATGAGTTCGAACAGGTTGTAAATGATTGGAACTTGCAAAATAAAGTCTTCGCAATTTGTACAGACAATGCTAGGAATATTGTACCTGGTAGTGAGAAATCAAAAAAATGACAGGTGCTCTGCTTATACTTTACAATTAAGTCTCAATAAGGCGATTAAAAGTGCTCCTATAAATAAATTCAGAAAAGTAGTGAGCCACTTTAAACCCAGGCGGCACCTAGAAAATGAACTGGCTAAAAAGTTGAACGATCTTAATATTCCACAGATAAAATTAAAACAAGACTAGTATCTCGATGTAACAGTACTTGTATTATGTTTGAAAGTCTCCTCAAAGCTAAGAGAGCAGTTATTGATATATTCGATACCCAACCTTCAAATATTATTTCATTAACTGAAATTGAATGGGAAATGACATTGAATGTCTGAAACCTTGCCTGGATATTTGTGATTTTCTTGGGGGAAGTAAATACGTCACAGCAAGTGTTGTGCTACCTACAATAAGTTATCTAAGGTTAAGTCTCAAAGTCGCTGATTCAGACACTCTGTATGTGATCAGGTTCAAAACTACTCTTGTCGAAGATTTAACAGGAAGAAATAATAACTGGCCTAAATTAGAAATGTACGAAGAAGTTACAGCTCTCGATCCGAGATTCAAATCCTTGAAATGTCTTCCAAGAGGTACAAGAGAACTAGTATGGAAAAGACTTTCAGAAAAATCTGTGGTAAGCGTGAAAACTACAACAAAAGTAAATTTGAAGAAGAGAAAACTGATTTTTAATGAAAATGACGATGTCGAGGAAACCGCCACATTAACACCACTTGTTACAGAAATTGACGTCTACAAGTCTTTGGGTGAACTGGATGACGACTTTGCAAATCCTCTTCAGTGGTGGAAGACACATTCCATTCAATTAGCAATTCATTCATACATTACTTTGTGTACCAGCTACAACGGTTTCTTGTGAATGTGTGCTTAGTGATGCAGGAAATATTGTCACCAAACGAAGAGAACTTAATTCAAAGCATGTGAATGCACTTACATGTTTAAAATCATGGATGAAACAACAGTGACTAGGTGAGTCTTCATGTAAACAATTATTTGCATGTCAGTCTCACAAATCTTAGTAGATATTGATATATGTTACTAAATAATTACTTACAAAAATATTGTAGATCTAATTCAATACATATATACATGTGCACTTGGTGCAAACATAAATGTTGAATCTAAATATTTAAAAGTTTCATAAATAATTAATTATACAGAGTATTAAACTACTTTATATAATACTTACACCTAATTTTCGAACAGTTAAATATCTCGATTAATCGATACATTAATCGATTAAAGTAACATGGTTAATCGATTAAAATTTTGATCTATCTACACCACTATTTTTAAGTGTGCTTAAAAGCGTTCGGCACACCGGCAATTGACAGCGTCGTTAGCGTTTACATCTGTAACTGAGAAATAATAGAACTGGCTTGAAAATATGTTGGTCAACTTTGTCGAGGGAGGAGCTCACAAAAATCTTCACGAAATGAACTCGTGCTATGGTATGCTAATGCCGCCTTATTAAATCACGGCACGGTATCCCTCACACAGGTCTTGCATAATTTAAAGAGGAACACAATAACTCACTCATAAGGCTTAAAGGCTCATTTCAAAATTCACTAAAGCTTCAGGCAATTATACTAGTATACAAATTTCAAATTATAAATGCATGTTCTACTAAGTTACTTCATTAAGGCAAAAGCGTACTGTTTGAAATGTAACATTACTCTGAATAAGCACTAATTGGCATAAATGTTCATTTAAAATAGTTAAAAAAACATGTGTAATGATTGAAGGTTTCAAATATTGCTAAATAATTTGCAGTCACAAATATTGATTGAAAACACTATATAAACTACAAAAGACCTTATTACAGTTTGTAAAAGGAAGTATCGGTGAAAAATGTACATTATATGCCACGTTTGTATGAAAGTGCGTATGGTCAGCCTTTTCAGAGGCAAATGTTTGGTATAAGTTGATAAGGGCACCTCGGAATTGGATAAAATGTCAGAAAGAAATGTTAATTGAATGAGTGAAGAGGTTATAGAGGACCCACAGCATGTCCAGCAATCCGCTTTTTACTCTCAGCTGTTTATTGTATGGTCACTCGGAGACAATGGTGTAGGACTTCCCCCCCCCCCCCCCCGTTTTAGTGGAGAACAGCCGCAAAATATTAATAAATGGTGCCGATGCCATCGTATTCTTGCGCCAGTTGCTTCCTAGTTGTGGACACCGAAGTTCTGTTGACCGTTATTTCTTCATCTTTGTTGGTTTAGAATATTACGAACATGTTCCAAATACAAACAAAATAGTTTCAGTGTATAAGGACAATTCGGAATTATGAGGTTCAATAGAGATAAGCACACCTGAAATGAACATGTTATACTCTTTACGGACACACTATACTGATTACGAGGGATACTATTTACATTTTGAGCTTAATAATTAAAACAAGGTAATTTCTGATTGAAAGCTGCTTTATTGCTTTTCAAAATATTCTGCTTTATGATCAATACACTTTTGCATTCGTTTGTATCATTTGTCAAAACATTTATTCCAGTCTTCTTGAGACACCTCCAAAACATGGATTTTGAAGGCATCAGCGGCTGCTTCTGCCGACGAAAATTGTTGTCCACGAACTTTATTCTTGGGTGTTCGGAAACAAAAAGGTCCTTGTGTGCCAAATCAGGACTGTATGGCGGATGTCCCATCAGTGCGATTTTTTGAGCCTTCAAACAGTCTGTTGTTAGACGAGATGTGTCTGCGCTTGCATTGTGTTGATGAAGAACGATCCTACGGTTCTTGTTGTTTATCCTTACTTCACCGAAGACTTCCGGAAAATAAATGGTTGTGTTCCATTCGGCAGTGACAGTTTTACGTTCCTCTAAAGGCACTTGCCACATGGCCAGTTTTGCTCAAAAAGCAGGCGACCATTTGCTTTGTGCGAACTACTTTTGTTGGATTTGCTTCATCGTGAAACACCCATACAGTCGACTGCTGTTTACGTTCCGAGCATACGCCTAGATCCATGATTCCTCACCTGTTATAATCTTATATACGTCTTTTGAGGCACCATCATTGTATTTCCTAATCATTAGTACACCAATCGACACGAGCATCTTTTTGAGATTGCATCAAATTATCTGTGATGAGAGCAAACCTTTTTCAAAGCTAAATAATCATGCAATATTTTATATAAATTGGTGGAACTAATGTCTCGGGTTGCTTCAGTCACACAATATGTCGCATGACGATCTTGTATTATTAGTTTTCGCACAGCATCAATGTTTTCTGGCACAACTGATTTTGGACGACCTTCACGAACTTCATCATTGAGCGAACGGCGGCCGTGATTAAATTCGTTATACCAGCGTTTCAGTTGCAAAGGATGGAGTTTTGTCGCCAAATGCGGAAGATCGATGCACTGTTTTCTTGACAATCCACGTCGAAAGTCGTAATCATTGCATGAATATTTTCACGAGTTAATTTTAAGTTTTTGTTCATACACAATTTTCAGTTTCAGCCTCAACTAAAGCTGTTGCGTTTTTCCCCTGACTTTATCGTCTTTTGTCTTATTGGTTATGAATTATCAAATGTAAGCAGCATTTGAATTTCACCCTAAAATTCGCCTTGATGTTCATGATGATACCATTTTTAATCTAAAGAAGCAATTTGATTTAGAAGGAGCCTCCAATCCCATGCTGTAGCATGATGTGAATGGGCTGGTAATGTTTGAAACCTGTCCCTTGGACGCTGAGTGTATACATATGTAGCTCAGTAAAACTAACCACTATAACTATTTTCTACTCCAAAGGTATGTGAGTATATTACCGCACATTATTTTGCCAAAAGTCGGGCATCCGACTTGGTTATGTAAACATTGCACAAGAGGATGCTAGCTGGTCATGATTAACGTTGACAGATGGTCGTGAAAATGTCAGACTTTGAGCGGTTTTTCTGTTGTTTTTTTTTGTACGATTGACACCATCACGAAAACCATCGTAGTAAAAATTATTAATGGCCATGTCTTTTTTGTTAAAGTAAACGTGGAATGAATGCATTTTATGAACCTATGTCATTTCGCTATTCATATCCATGAAGTGTGACTGCAATTGGAAAGGTCATGAACTGCATCAATTTAAACTCACTAGACGCCTTGGTATAAATTTGCAGTGAATAAGATTTGGTCTCGATCTGACATCAGAAAGGCTGTTTCTTAGAAGAGGAAGAAGTCATGTAGGTGGTTGCGAAGAGACAGCGAAGGTCAAGTTGTACTTTGAGGTTCACCGTGGCTCCTACGCCCCAGAACCCAGACTCCTCTTTACATCCTTGTTGTATGAGTATTTAAAAGGGCTCCATGACTACACAGCCTGAAGGTGCGAGTAGACTTCCTCTCAGCAGAAAATGAAATACGTTTCACAGCAGTGATACTCAACGGACATGCTAATTTGGTCCACATGTGCAGATATCCATCGATGTCTGCATGGAGCGTGTTTGTACATGTAGAGAGAGATATTCTGTTTTTTATGGCCGCTATCTCAGTTGCTTACATGGAGGCTGTTATATGTCTGAAACGATTTTATTTCCACGCACACAACATCCCAGACGTATATTGTGTAATTTCGTCCTTTTAACTACGACTGTTGAAAAAGGATGCGATCAAAGCCGTAGTCACCAATGTCATACACCATTAAATATTCTATTATTTATTTTTAGCGCTAATTTGCCGTTATTTGAAGCTTTATAGCTTAAAATGACAAATATAAATTTATCGTCATACAGTTCAAGACTGATTTGAATACTTCTTTTTTGTGATCTTCAAGCACGATTATGTTTTGCTTCTCAGTGATTGTTGAGCTGAGATCAGCTCTGACTCCAATTAGCAAGAATATTTGGAAATGAACTGTAGTGAACAACATATTATATGATTATATTTAATATAGAAGTTTGTAGATATGATAGTTATTTGATAGTTGCTCAGCTGCATGGGTTTCAAAAGGCTCAATAATTTAATACATACAACAAATGCAGTATGCATTTATTTGGATTCTTTCTGTTTACCTCCACAATCAGTTCGTTTTTAGTACAAATTGTTTGAAAGTTCAAACCAGTAACGATGAATATGAATATCTCGAAAATGGTTAATGCCATAAGAAGGTTATTAAACAAAAATAGTGTGTTTTAACAGATCTTGTAAGCTTTTCTCATATCTCTCATGGTTTGCGTATACAAAAATAATAAAAATTAATCCAGAATGAAGTAGGCTTCGAAAAGTAATCTCATAAAATTCAAGAACATCTTAAACGTGTTGCAGTTCAACGCCCCTATCGCCCTTAGGAATTTAGATTTAAGAAATATGCTACGTAAAGGATTTTGGGGAATGGAGAATTTTTTGTTTTGTTTTGAAATCTTTGTGTGGCATTCTTGGAAATTACTGAACTTAAGCTTTGTATTCAATTTTCGTTTTCGGTTACACTGTTCACCTACACGGGATCTTTATTTAAAAGTGATTTGCTTTAAATCCGTAGGATCCCATAACTTACATTTCCGGTTCAGTGTTTTAGTCGGAAAGTAATACCTCTCTACTTGCTATAGAAATTAATCCATTTTAGATCTTGAGCTATCATCTATGGAAGGCAAACATTTATTATACTCCAGATCTTCTCGGTAAACAAGCCGGCTGAAAAGATGATTTGAAATCGACGTTTACCGGCAACCTATCCGGCAGAATCAGCAGAATTCTCGCTAAATACATCAGGACCATCCACAAGCCACCTCCAAGGATTAAACATCTGCTGAGACCAGTGAAAGACAAACTGGACTTCCAAGTTCCGGGAGTGTATCGCGTTCCCTGTGAATGTGGGACACCGTATATAGGACAACCCGGAATATCCATCGATATCAAAATAATCGAACATGAACGGAGCATTCGTTTAATGCAACCTGAGAAGTCTGGACTGGCAGAGCATTGTTATGATAACGGTCATAGAGCCAACTTTCGGGAGACGACCATCTTGGCAAAATGCAACAGTTACTGGCAGTGCAGAGTTAAGGAGGCTTTGGCCATTTCCTCCGAGAGGAGCACACTTAATCGTGATGCTGGATTTCAATTCAGCTCCTCTTGGAAATCCGTTGGCTTAAGATGCACAGATCTACACAGCTTGATCATCAAGTTAAGTAGTTACGTTTCTTTTACCTAATTAATTTTCTAGACTCACGCCATCTCCTGACCGGGCATTTAATTTACTGAAACAGTCTTTTGTTCAGTAATGCGAATATTGGTAGTGTTTTGTCTTTGTTGATATTTGTGTTATATCTAGTAATACATTTTGTGGTTATAGCATTTCTTTAAATATCCTGATGATGGGAGCGATGTACGCTCCCGAAACGTCGATTTCAAATCGTCTTTTAACCTGGCTTGTTTCCCGAGAAACAATATATTCGTCGCCAGGAAAGCTTCAGGTCTTATTTATTATACTCTCAGACACATTAATTACATATAAGGAAATCGCGGCTTTGATAGTGCATCCACTTACAGATAAATAGAAACCACATGTGTGGATAGCTGCAGTTCTACGATGGATCCATGACATTACTAGCCTGAACTATTTTTACTTCTTTTTTATGTTCCCACTCAAATGCTTCCTTTTTGAATAGTTTACTTCAATAATTGCATTTACCTAATACGTTTTCTGGATCTATAAGTACGTTTAATACGTGCATCTTAAAAGTTGTAACAAATCGAAATTTATCTAGTCTAATAGATCATTTAACGTGGAATTCACTTTTGGCAAAAATATGACAAGAATATATAACAGTAGGCTCTGCATAATGAAACAATGATTGTAATACAATTGTTAGAAAAGCTGTACTTTAAATATCAGTAAATGACACGTTTTAAAAGAGGGGAGAAAAGCTTATGACGATGTTTGTGTAGTTGGAACAGTTTACCAATGGTATTACAAACAAAAATATTCATTTGGTTTTTCAAGCAATTGATTTGAACCAACTGGTAGACCAAAAATAAGCTTCATATCTGGAAAAATTCACAAGTATTTATGTACACCCAATTCAATGTAAATACAGACTCTTTAACTGGAGATTCGAATTATTTTTATTGTGTCATCACAATTTCTAAACCAATTATAAATCCATTTCTTAAATGCTGTCCATGCATGTCATCTTGTGAAAATAAGATAAAGCGTTTGTTTTAGCATGGGCGGATTTGAAATTGTGCAACTTCTCTTCCTTTAAGAAGCGAGGTTTCTGTTATTGTTTAAAATGCAACAAATAACCTCAGAAACCCAATGTAATTTTTTAACGTCCACCTGTAATATCTGTATAGTCAACATCTGACTAAGAGAAATTGATCAACAAGGGTACACAAGTTTATGGACTCTCCCTTCAATTTGCAGGATAAAATCAATAAATAATGTGCGTTGGCCTGCGTAGGTATTACTGATAGCTCTCTGTTTTGGCGTACTTGTGTAGGTTGGCTGCTGAAAGTGAAGGAACCATCTAGAGCCAAGATTTCAATGATCCCTAAGGACGCCATGTGCTGACGGAGGTATCTACAGCTCTCTTGTCTTATAGTGGAGGAAGCTTGGCACTTAACACAGTATCGACCACAGCTATCCTTTCATTGCTCCAAAGAGGATTTTAAAAATAATTCTGACGGAAAGTTAACAGGCTGGTTCCTTTGGAGGGATGTGCTGTCGCGAGACACAATTAAGTTAAGCCTCGTGAAGTGATGCATGCAGACATCTCGGCTGAAGAGAAAGTCGTGGTAGTGATTTGGTAATAAGTTTTAAGCCGCTGATTTCTAACTGTTGTATATTTTGCTGCTTACACGGTGTTGAATGAAAGTACGCACTTTAACAAATTAAAATCTGCAATACAGATATATAACCGTTATGAATACATTGTAGAAATAAGTCGTACGTAATCAACTTGTTCCATGTTTTTTCAGAAGCTATTTCAGTTGTACAGGTATAGGTATTGTCCATCATATTAATTAAATTCTTTGCTCATTCAGAATTTAGGAATATTTCTGTATTTTATAAAAACGATACAATAGCTTCCTCTTCTGCTTAGTGTCTTAGTAGCAGGGCGGTCAGCACTGCTTCCTTGGCTTCAAAGGCACGTGGTTCAATTCCTTGCCTGGTTGAATTTTTATTCCTCGTGGATTCAAAATTCTGTATTATCGCCGTGCTCATTATGCTATGTCTGTTTCAAAATAGGTGCTCGTGCAAGATTTGTGTAACTTTATTGCAGTAGATAATCTTTATTATCTATTGTAATCCTTAGATAGATTCTGTATGCTATTTATTGCGTATCAATTAGTTTTTGAACATAATTGAAGTTTATTTTGTTTTAGTACTGTCATTGAGTAATAATAATGCTATCACTTATGTAATGTATTTACTCATAAATGATCTTAACAAATGTAAACATAGTTTGTCTTTACTTGCAAACATTAAAAATTTGTTCACTGTTAAGTTTTACAGCTATTGCAATGTGTTTGTTCTCTAACCTCCTTTAATTCTCCCGACCAATAAACCTAAAGCATTTCAGTGACCAAGCTTTATCATCGAAAACTGTGAACGTACTGTATAAATCTATAGAAAAAATGAAATTATTAATCCTGAAGCCTTAGGAATCGTTCATTTTTGTTATCTTTTTTACCCACTGTAGATTTATCCATACACTGATTAATTAAATATTCCTGCCATACGTCGCGTTCTTTTCGTTTTTGCATCTGAACAATTCACTTTAATACCGTCTGTCCTTTCATTTTGCTAATCTACCCCTTCGTTCATGTACATTCTAAAACTGTTTCAAAATGTGTATTTTTTCTCATCTCACAATGTTTATTTTCTAAATTATACTAAATGCTTAATTGGCAACGCTCTCGAATACATAAATGTAGTTTTCTTAGTTTTTTTTGACACTTTCTGCACCTCTAATTTGTGATTGTTTGACTTTATCTTCAGTGGTCTGTTTCTTGTGAGCTTTCATCAAGCAGATGAGAGTTGAGTCATTTAATTATAACTAAGAATAGTTTTATGATTTCTGCCACGAACCTTGGAGCACGTATTGCGTTCCAACAAAACCTGGTTATGAAGATTTCACTAGAAATTCCTTTTTTTGGGGGGGATGCTACTAAATATAAAGAATGCATTTTTAGGAAAATGTGTGTGTGCGTTCGTGCGCGCGCGCGCCTCTGTAATCATAAAAAAGACCAAGGTAGATGAATACCATATATAAGTTCACTATTCCAAAGATGCGACACGAAGATTTTAAAACATATTTTATCCTTTACATGGAAAAAAACTGATTGTTTTGTTTTGTAATAATGACTCGAGGATTTAATTAAAATATCGTGTGTGTAAAATATTTACAGGACTAATGTGCATTTCTAATTTTCTGGGAGTAGCATGTGAAACCTTTACTCGAAAAAATCATGTGCTACTGGTGAACGTTAAGAAATAGGCAAAAGTGTATGTACTTTAAAACACGCGCTTTATATAGAAACGAACTTTTTGTGACATCATTAATTTCTGAGGTATCCATTGTAATTGGTTTGAATTTTTCAATATCTTATTATTTTTAGTGTCGGCATTCAGTTGTTTTTCGCGGTGTCATGGGGAAAAATGTGAAAGTTCTAACCTAGAGCCAGTATATGACTAACGAGTCGATTTCCTCTACTCCCTTTGTACTTCAACGATTTGTATACCTCGATTATACTGAAATATATAGAAAATAAGCATTCGTATCGAAGTTATATCAAAATAATGATGCTAGTAGAGAAAGTGATATGATGTAAATGCATAATTTATTTTGCGTCCTCGAGTTAAAAGTGTTTAGCATTTGTATTTATTACATGCTATTTAAAGATTTTCTAATACGAGAGGCGTATGTAGTGCGATTGCAAAGATGGTACACATGTTTGATCTGTTCAGGAGCTGTTGGTTTTGGCAAAGGAAGGAATGAGTCACTCCAGTGCCGCAGTTTGTAAACATGGCTGGTGCAACGAGTTCGATCCCACGGCTGGGAGGCTATACGTCACTCTGCAAGACGCGGAGGTAACCAGCCAAATGTTCAGGCATGTGAATCGAAGCACACTGACCCTGCTCTTAAAGTTGCTATTTTATCTAACATGCTGTAGGCACACATTGTATCCAAAAGCATTTAAAATAACTTCTTGTATCAAGTATCAAGCAGCTTGTGCACGTGGTGCATACAATACTTTAAGTAAAAATAGTTTCTAAATACCTATATAAATTTGTGGAGTTATTCTTACATTCGCCTGAAGCTTATCCAATGAACTTGGGGAAAGTAGCCTAATATGGGGTGGTGCGCCATTTGGGGTACCGTGGTATCTTGGCTGCACAGTGTTGAACCTTGCTAGAAATGTGATGGACTAAGAACGTTTTGGCGACTAAGCATCCTGCGGGTACATTTATGGTATTCCTGCTTCAGATCGCATCACGGTGAGCTGACGAAGGAAATTTGCTTCTTGAAGTTATTTGCTACTGTTGACATCTGCGTTTAAAATATAATAAGTTATTTATTGTTTTAAACACAACTTGACTGAAGTTATAATACTAAGATCAAACCATCTTTCTATGCTTATTCCTTTGCTTTAGTTCAATTACAAAATGAGCCGGAAGAACTAATAAATTAAAAATGGCAAGTTCCCTATTATAGGGTACCATTGAGAGCTTAATTAGGTGTACCCCATATTAGGACCTACTATTATACTTTTAATGTTCATGTGCTAGAAACTAAATTTCTACTGCCAGGAAATCGAAACATGGCTGAAAAATCATATCGGTCGAACGGTTACAGTTTACCAGATAGGGAATCTCTTTGGAAAAACCTATCTACGTGCAGCCACTGCAGAAACAGCTAGTAGTGAATTCCGCAAAACGGGAATATATCCATTCAACCCCAACATTTTCAGGCCACAAGATTTTACAATCCATGAAAATGAAACGTGCAATGAACACGATGAAGCTTCTGAATATAAAAAATTGCTACAAGGGACAGATCTACCTTATTCCCAGAAGAGATTGATCCTGGCGATTGATCAGCGATTGAGATTGATCAGCCCAATCCCAACACTGAAGCAGAAGGCCAATCCATCTCGAGCTGGGACACCTTTTGTAATTACAAGCTCGCTATACAAAGCTCAGCTCACTGAAAAGAGGTCAAAGAAGGCCAACAAGACTCCACCAAAAGCCACATAGATGGACCTAAGTATTGCAAACCAAAGCGACAAGAAAAACCAGAAAAGGAAGGAAGTGCACTACTGAATCTTTGTCCTCCGAAGACCAAGGCGACTTTGTGCCTTTGGAATGAAAGAGGAGTAGGGAAACGAGGGTGACGACGACGATGATGCGGAGTGCTTGTATTGTGCAGACTTTTTTTATGGGGGGGGGCATGGATGAGGTACTGCAAATGTTTCAACTGGGCACACACGGTTTATGCAGGGGATAGTTGCAATAGGTTCTGTTGTGAAAAGTGTGTGAGAAAAGGAAGTAAATAAAAAAAAGACCTGTCTAGTAATTAGGCACCAAAATAGGATAGCAAGTCGGGATATGAACCTTGGACTTTCACTTCGGGTATCAAAAAATCATATTTAATACAGACATTCAGTGGTGTGAACTTTTGTATTTATAATGCTCTAAATTAACACAAGAAAGCGTATCCCATATTAGGAACCTCTACCACCTCATATTAAGTACCACCCCAAATTAGGAATCACATTTTTGTATTTTAGAGAGTTGCATTTTATTTGTATAACAGTGTATTTATCCTCGAGTATTACATTTATAAGAGAGGTAAAGAGTTGGAGTATACAAATATATTATTTATAGACACTAACCTGTATTATTATTATTGGTCATACAAAAAAAAGTTATGTACACCATATTAGGCAACTTTCCCCTATACCAATCCGTCTTAGAAAGCATTGGCAACAAGAGATGCGGATGTAGATGGGAGTGCTTATTCTAAGCGCTTGTTTCTGAAAAGAAAAACAATGTTTCAACTGAAAATATGGGTGAAAATCCATAGGGAATTTCAACCCGAGCTAGACAAATTGAATCGAGGTATTTCCAGCAAACTCTTGCCAGCAATGATTTAATCTGTGGGATCCTATTGCCTTTAAAAATTGACGCAAGGTGCATTAGCAGTGATCGACGAGATACTGCCGTATTTGCTCAAAAAATCAAAGACCTTGAATATCTCCATTGTGGTCCAAATGCCCAATGCTTAAAATTACTCTGTATTTAAAAGAAAATATTGATATCAAACATTAACTTATGTTTATTTTTACTAAATTATGAATTGTTTTGTGAAACATTACTGGTGAAGTTTATGATTACTATTAAGGAAATTATTTTGTTTAAAATGATGTTAAATTGGTGTGTCAAACTGATTACATGAATAAGTATGCATTTAGTAATCCTCTAAATTATATAATTGTTATCATAAGGACTTATGTTTTTTACCTGTATAGCAATTATATCGACATACAAATTTATACTTTTCTGTATGTAATTTTTAAGAAATTAAATCCCTGATAATTCAGATAATTTTTACTTTCTCTACTATGTACAGTAAGTAGACGAAATATTTTATTCCAGCCCAAAATTCCATGTTGAGACTTCGCCGAATTATATATTTGAAGCCTCGAACCCTAAAGGCTATAGAAAAAAAGATGTGCGAGCACGCTTCTGTGTATGTCTATGAGCAGCATAACTCAGAAAACGGTACGTCGATTATAGATTAGCTCTGCTATTAAATTTCAACTTCCAAGAGGCTACACGATTTTCAAGAAAATACTCCTGCATCACATTTAGATATATATGGAAATATTTTCATTTAATCAAAAAGTATGCAATAATTTAATTAAAATATAATATCTTTAAGATACTTTCATTACAAATAAATGCATAGATATCTTGAGTATTTTGGAAATAGCCTGCACTGTTGCAGTCTTCTTTATTGTAACTTGCATGAGCGATAAATCCTGAGGGATACGCAAAAGCTGAATACACAAAAATGCAGATCTTTCAAAACACACAGTTTATGTTAAATAATATTTTGCGATAATCATGTGCAATATATTCCTTATTATTGATTGAATAATATGTATGCTGTTCGAAGATGGGAAGCCGTTATTTGTGTTTTTCTCCCGGCTTGCCGAGAGAACAGAATTGGAAACCTGTCTTATAGCGACCAGCTCTTAATCTTCGAGTATCCATTAAATCTGCTATACTGTTCTAATCCCATTGTACCTCAAAATGCGATTACCATGTATTAGGTTAAAGAATAAGTTTTTGTAAAATAAGTTAAGTGTAGAGAAACTCATGTTAATTTATCATCTGTTTTTAAACGCCATTTTTAGTTATTCTATATAATATTTTTCGAACTTTTTGATCATTTTAAAGTGCCGGTGCTGATAATTATGTGCTTTTCTTGGCGACAGGTGCTTGTTTTGCATTTATGGCAGCACATTTATGGCTTTTTTGCATAAAGAGCCTCGTTTCACTAAAAATTAGGTTGATTAAATCCAACTTCTAAAAGATACTCCACTGTTATCTGCATGTCTTAAAACCACTTCAATTGGGAAGTTTAAGGTCGGATTCAAAGCTGTTTAGTTACTACTCTGAAAAGTAAAACTGGCACTAGACTGAGGATGACTGACGAAGCAAGATGCTATGATATACATATGACGCCTAGAAGGCTGGCTGTCTGCCATACACGAGCCATGAGCTATCTCTTAACAGATCCACCATGTTCTGACCACGTAATTAAAGCGACATAAAACAGAGAAAAAATTAATGGCATCGAGGCTTCAGCATAGCGCGAGGATATTTTGTATGCTACCATAAAATGATGTAATTGTGCAAAATGATGTACTTTTTTTTAATATCATTATTAACCGCTAACGTTCACAAATTTGCAGGAGCGGTATGTATTGTAACATTTAAGGTTATAGTTCCATTTATTCACAGGAATTCACAACAAACTCCTTATTTCTAAGCAGGCATAGTATCGAATTATAATTTACATCCTCCAGCGATAAGTAATATCGGACGATGAATTAAATTGGTGAAATGATTCTCAAATGAGCCGGGGTCCATAGAACTTAGTTACCTGACATTCATCTTTCAGGATAAGGGTAACCCCGGAAATAACCTTATCCAGTTAACTTACCCTGACCAAGATTTGACCTCGGGACCTCTTGAACGTGAGGCAGACATGTGTTTGTGTTTATGCCAGAGGTTCTACTCCCATTAGTCCTGGACTCGTAGGACCAAGGACCCAGGCGTCCTTCTACCCGGGAGCCAGAGCTCCGGGGCTCTTTCCATAGGGCAATATTTGGAGTCTAACCCCCCCCCCCCATAGACTCGAAAATCAAGACGGGTGGAAGTGGATACGCCACTTACGCGCGTCAACCCCGCAGGGAAGACTACCGGAAACCTCGGTGGGGCCGCCTGGTGATCTAGCACACCTATTAGCTCTGCAGGCTAGAACCCGGGACTTATTAGGCAACTCTTTACCTCCCTCCGGGCGGCCGTAGCCTGGCTGGAGGTACCCAATTTCCCGTGGGTGTCGGGAACACACTGCCCCCTCGAGTCCAACCCAATCCGAACAGCTCCCAATCAGGTAGGGGCTCGAATGTTCGGCCCGAGGTTCCTCTAGTAACGTCAGAGGTATCACGAGTGCTAAGGGTCCGCAGCGCCCGCAGCACGGCAGCTGAAGGGGACGGATCCCCAGACACGTTATCATTACGCTACCGCTTCAGTTCAGTTACTCCCGAGATATAACATTGTTTCTCAAGTTTATGGTTTTGTAATACTTTAAAGCCAAGCAGTTCAACATTTTATGTAATTAACTTTCCTTTTAGTAAAGCGAATAGGCGTGTTCAGATATACTGAGAAATAGCGCCTAAGATTTTATTATATTAGGCTATCCAATTTCAGATTCGATACAGTATATAGGTTATGCAATGCTCATACAAGTAGTAAGATAGCTTTCTCACAGCCTTTAGGACTGACAAAGTCCATTAATTATAAACCATTTATTCACATATTCCATAATACTACTAAATTTATTTCATATTATAAAATAGTGCCAAATAGGTATCTATGTTGTGTCAATTTGTCTTGGTGGTTTATGAATCTAGTTAATTGCTAAAAAATGAAATCTCGGTTGATGGTATTGGCATTTAAATTACACATGGGGCAACCTAATATCGATACAATTACTTACACGGAAGTAAAAGTACTACTGCAAAACAGTATTCCGGTACCCCGATGATGCTTATGGCATAAAATAAATTATAATATGAATTTATTAAAGATTTATTAAAATATTCTTCATATCTAGAATAAGTGATTCACCCTCATTCAGAACACCCTTTCCAAGGAGCTGACGTATTTTTAAAGCACAATTAAACATTTAAATGTGTTGCAGAGTTTGTTCAGAAGCTACGGGCTACTCACCGATGACTGAACATGCTAACGAAGTTAGATAATCGTGTTTACAGCAGTATGCGTTAAAGAGTAGAGTGATGTAATGTAAGAAGAGTGCCAGAGGCAAGTAGGATTGCTACAGCATTTGGCAATCTCCCGACAGGCCGCTAGGTCAGGGATTCCTGTGCGTCGCAATGGGTGCAGCGACTTCCCCCTTCTGGTAACAATTATTATACTGTGAAGAAATCCCTCCTTAACCTTGCGATAAAAGGATCTCCGCCCGAACACTTCTGCAATACTCGTATTTTCTCCTCTTAAGCCTAGTTTTAGACGGTAGTTAGTAAACTTAACTATCTTGGGCCTCCAGAAGGCTGACCTCAGTCTACCTTGAGAAGGTGCTGCTGTCCTCAGCAGTCGTATACCGCTTTGCATATTTATTTTTTATCCAGTATTTACAATCACCCGAGACCTAGCTATGGTTATTTAATTAGCTTTTATTTCTCGGCTTTTCAAACTATAGTATACATTTTATAATGTATTTCACTTGGCCGCTTCCACTTCCTAAATAGTAATATCAGTGCTAATAGGGCATAGGAATTCTTAAACAGTTGGCTTCAAGTTGTCTACGTTCAAACCGTATGTCAGTACAAATAAGGTAAACAACAGTCTAGGGTCACAGACGGCAGGTAAACTGTCTGGAGAGTGCTGTCTGTACGAGGGACGTCCTTGCCTGAAATCCAATTACAGTTCAACCTTATGTTCTTTCGTCCTGACTTTAATGCTTGGATGTTCTTATGATTGGTGATAACGCTTGTCCTTAAAGTATGAAGTCCTTTTTAAAATACTTTTTCTGCCACCTACATGGTAGATAGAGAAATTGTTATATTTCACTCAAAAAGTCTAATTGCACTTGAACGTTTTGTTCTCCACCAGAAACACTTTTGATGAAATATCCGATGTGTGTGTTTTGTAATTTACGTCCTCCAACGTCAAGTCATATCGAACGGTGAATGAATTGGGTGAAATGATGCTCAAATGAGTCCAGGGTCCAAGGATCTTAGAGTTACCCGACATTCGTCTAGAAGGATAAGGGAAAACCCCGGAAAAAGTCTTATCCAGGTAACTCACCCTGACCGAGATTCGAACTCGGGACCTCTTGAACGTGAGGCAGACATGCTACCATCTACGCTACCCAGGACTGTGTGTGTGAGAGATGAATGTCATATTTGATGTTAATCTCATCTTCTAAAACTGCGATACGATTCCAGATAATTCATCGCCTCAAAATGACCCATTACATGGAAAACTTTTTTTGTTTTGTTTTAGATTTTCTTCAAAGATTACTCTAAAGGTTTATATGAAAATATATTTATATATGTAACTAACAAAATGTAGATGGTTTAAGAAGTTTTATAAGTTTCCATGAAAGAATCGAACATTTTTGTTGGTGCTTCATGGTTGATATACTCGATATTCAAACGAACGCATAAAATTTAAATAAACTACAGTGTACAGTTCACTGTTGACAGCATTTGAATTGGTCAATTTAACAATTGCGAGTGAAAATGGGTAACAGTGGAGTTTCGTGCGTTTATTAAACATTTTTATTTGAAGAGTTGGATGGTCTCAAAAATCAAAACAGTATTCGATGTAATTCACGTCAACTCTGCACCAGCATTGAACAGCATTTACTTTTGGGTTAATTAACTTTAAGTGGTCGAACATGCGCCAAAGTGCTTTAGGTTATCCAATTGAGATCCTAGGACAAAATCCATAATGCAGAACTGCTGAATAAAAAATTGCTTAGACTTGAGGCATCTCAACTGAGCAAGTGCACAATATTCTGCATAGAGTTTTGACAATGAAGAAACTGTCTGCCTTGCTCACAATCGCCAAAAGCACACCCGGAGGAATATTTCAACACATTGATAATGGCAGTCCGCGAGGATTTTACGCCGATTTGTGACGTGATGAAACTTGTATCTATCATTTACACACGATAGTGGCAGTGAACGCAATGGACAAATGCTGGTGAAAAGGCATCCAAGGACGCATGATGGTCATTGTTTTTGGGATTCTCAAGGAATAATCCTTGTAGATTATTTGGAAAAGAGCAGACTTATAACTATGAAGTCTCTTATATTGTGTAATGTGTGTGCAAGCTGACAAACGTTAAATTAGACTTGCAAACATTCTGTAGAAAATGTATAAGAACTCCCGGTTTGTAACTTCCCTATTTAAATCGTCGTGTAACGCTTAAGGTTTTCACTCAGATAAGCAAACTATTTGCACGAAATCATTCAAACAGAATCAGACAAAATAAGTTTAAACCACCCATAAAAGATAAATTTCTCTAGCCCTGCTGGGAATTCAAGCCGAGATCTCTCCTAAAGCAGATAGACGCTCTACCGACTGAGCCATGGTGCTGCTCATTGCGATAAGTGCTATTGCTTCTACACTATAATTATGAGTTGACAGATAAGTGGGTCGTCAGTAACACAACCTGTTCCGATGAAACAAAAATGGCAGTAATGTGAGCCGATTTATGTAATGGGATACTGTAGCGTGTGGCCCGTATGTAATCATTCTACTTGCATATTCTTCTCAGTTGCCTGAAGAAGCAGTCTGTTGTGTTTTCCTTTCTTCACCATTTCACAATTCTTTGTTTCTCAGGCTGGGAAAACAGTTCTAAATATCTGAAAATAAGATGTAAAACAGCGCAGTGTAAGCTTCAGGATTGTAGGTGATTCTTTCTCTAATGAAAGATATCATGTTACAGAAATAATAGAGTAATGAAAAAATATAGCTTAATTTAAGTTGCGTTACTTATTGAAAATGTGGTTAACGGATCATCTTACAGATCAATGTATAAATAGTGAATCATGGTTCAAATATGTTTATTTTCCTAACAGAATATGTATAAAGTAGTTAACTTCAGGGTTGATGAGTCTTTGTTGTTATTCAACATGAAAAACGATAAGCCCAATTGGAGATTCAGTGAAATGGAAATGTAGTGTACACGTTAATATGATGCAAGATATGTAAGAAAGCAATTGAGGGTTATTAAAATGACAAACATTTTGAAATACAACCATAAATTAGTATTCTGTAAAATTATTTCATGCAGTGGTAAATCAAATTCACTGTAATGGTTAAACAGCTACTTAAACGCATTATTAGTCATTAAATATTATCATTCATCCAGAAAGTGGACACTAAATGAATATATTTGAATTTAAGTGTGTCATTAAACCAGAAGAAAAATATGAAATAGACATTTAGGTAAGGCAGGGGTGGGCTAAGAGTTTTGACGTTATTGAACACTAAGGAATGAATAAAAGTACGTATTACCCACCTCCGTAGCGTAGGTGGTAGCGTGCCTGCCTTAGTTCGAGAGGTCCCGAGTTCGAATCTTGGTCGGGGTGAGGTATTTTAATAGTATATTACAGCTGGACAGGTATCCACTGGGGAAATATCCAGCTGATTAGGTGTGCCTGCTGGAACTGCCAGCTAATGAACGTTATTATAAACACATTATTTTTTTTCAAACAAAGGAAATAAGAAAATAATCAAATTCAGGTAGATCCCAAGCACGCTTAGACTCATTCAAGTAACGCGCAGACTCATAAAAATAATTTTATTCCAAATCATGCTTTTGCTCATATTAAAAACATGTTCTATTCCTCACAAATATATCTAATGTTCTTTAATGCTCTCTGACTTAGAATGCACGACCAGGTATTTCTTTCCCTTTTTGCTTCCGGAACACGTAATAAGACCTTATGCAGATGTCCGACCGCACTGAAGGGGTGGTTCTCCAGGAATATTGATTGTAAAAACACGAACGTCCCTTTTAAATCAGAGCACGATACCGCCAGTTAAACGCCACTCAGACAAAAAAAAAAAAAAAAAAAAAAAAAAAAAAAAAAAAAAAAAATAACTGCCTCTGGATCTATTTGTGGCCAAAAACTTCCATTCTCGAACACTTTATACATACCTACTTTACGTAAGTTTCGACTATCAGAATCCCTTTGCGTGTTTTCTGCAGACAAATTAAAGGAGGTGAGAAGTTCCAAAGTTTGGTCATATTCGATAGAAACAACGCTGGAGTTGATTCATATTTAAGCTCCATGAAGTTTCTTTGCAAATTATTTAAGTATCTAAAGATGACAAATCAAAGGAATATTTTGATATTAAATATAATGATCGGGAGGAGAGAGTAGAAAGTTTTATTTATGAGTACCATTATTTGTGGTGATGACAGTGCCACAACAACAAATGTTAAAGTTAAAAAAAAAGATAATCGCTAATAATAAAGTATAATAATAATAATAA
The DNA here is from genome assembly GCA_030765055.1 of Mantis religiosa. Taxonomy (NCBI): domain Eukaryota; kingdom Metazoa; phylum Arthropoda; class Insecta; order Mantodea; family Mantidae; genus Mantis; species Mantis religiosa. Next base: position 65,881,767 of record CM060954.1, read on the forward strand.
TAATAATAATAATAATAATAATAATAATAATAATAATAATAATAATAATAATAATAATAATAATAGCCAGAGAAAAAATATTAGCATAAGATATTGCAGATATATAGCTCAATAATAACTAATGTTACATTATGGGATAGAAAGCTTGACCATTAATCAAATGTAAAAAAGCAAAGTAGTAATAGTATAGATTAAATATTAAGGAAAATCGTGGAAAAGACTGATTAAAATTGGAAATTAAAAAGTAAGAGAAGAGGTAAAATTAAGCAAATTACAAATTGAATGAGCGAAGAAAAGCAGCTGAAATGATTTAGATATGTCTAGAGAAAGAAGGAAAGGAAACTTAATCAAGCAATAATATATATGAGAGTAGAAGGAAGAATATGAAGAGGAAGACAACAGAAAGAATGGGAAACCACAACAGAAATAATGACAAAAATCAACGAAAACAACAGTCAAAATAAAAAGAACGGAGGAAATGGACAAAAGGTACTCGACCTCTGACGACGAAAGGGTTTAAAAAAGAAATGCAGTTGAAAACTGAATTTTCTTCAAAGATGTATACTTTTATTTTACTTTATCACGTACAGAAGTATTGCATTCTACCCAAGAATTCCTTCGAGGGGTGGGGCGGAACGGCGCGCGCGCTTGTGCATGAATAGCATAGCTCTAGTTGGTTATGTACCAAACTTGATATTTAAATTCAAAATCCTTTAAGGGTGCAATACGAAGATTTCCAAGAAAATTCTCCACAAAACTATTTTACACAAATTTTGATTTTCTGAAACATGGCTATCGATGTTTGCTAAAATACCATATATTTAATATATTTTCACGACAAATTAAATATTTATCTTGCATTTTCTAGGAATAGGTTTTGAGATCCTCTTCATTATGGGTGACGTTTGCATAGTGGTGAACTGTAAAAGGTAGACAAAATCCAATTACACACACACAAAAAAAAAAAAAAAAAAAAAAAAAAAAAATGTAAATTTCGTTAAAGGAATAATTTTTTTTTTTTTTTTCATTGTGGAGGTTAGTATTTTCTAGGCATTCCTCGTTATTGGTTTTAATTTTCAGATATTTATTTAGTATTAACCGATCATCATCCCAGAGCGAGCAAGGGCCTCCTAATTGCAATGAGGCTTACTTAAGGGTGCCTCGTAACATATTTTCCGTAACACATTGACCAGGGCTGTTTCCATTGTCACACTTAAAACACTTCACTCCCCACCTCGTTAGGTGTCATTCGGATATTCCAAAAGTTCCTCTACGTTTATGGCATCTTTCCACTTTTTCGGTGCTTACACTTAATTGCATTTTCCCAAACACAACATTATTGATTTTTTTATGTTCTGACTGCGAAGAGGATGGAATGTCAAAGCTCACTTATAGTGACCCGCTTATAAAAATTTGTCTCGCTTAAACTTACTGTGTTACTCTGTTCTCAAGGAAGTGTGTGATAAGGCAGTTTTTGCAAACTTTTATCTGGATTAACGTGAAGAAGCCAGAAGAATTTAGATTCTACTATAATGAATAGAGATACATTCAAGTGCAGCACATTATTTCTCGTCATACAAAGTGATCGAAATTTCGAAGGTGTCACATTGTGACTCACTTTATCGCAAGCAGGGCTACAACGAAATGTGTAATAAAAACATTTCTGGAGATGTTTATTTCGACCAACACGAAACAGGTAGAAGAATTTACTTTTGTAAGATAAGCGTGCAGAGTTTTTGTTTTCAACTCAGTGCAATATAGTGTTATGAAGCTGAAGAAAAAGACGAAAAAATAGAGCGTTTAAATGCCATACTTAGAATTATTAAAATCGGTCGCTGTTTTTCCCCCCTTGTATAATGGCCATGGGTCAAATAATTCTACTTCATTAAAGAAGAAAATGTGGAGTCTGTTTTATTTTTGATCTTATTGAAGCAAAAATTCACCGCCCCAGCAGTCTATCCAACCCAGAACGCTGACCACTTGATTATTGAAATATTTAAATGTTGACTAAAATGGCAGTATTTCACCCGTTCGTGCCATTAAATTAAACGAAATGGGAACATATGAATAGAAACAATTTGTTAAAGTAATTGCAAAGAATTTACAAAGTATTCCATGATCCGTGTGTTGCCTCTTAAACAGACAGATGTTAATTTGGCTAGATAAAAACGATTATGGTGCTTGCCTTCAAGGATAGTCCATTTTCCAGCTTAACAGAATTTCTGCTTGAGATTCGAAGGCCGCAGCGTCAGAGAGAAAAGATAGCTGTAGGCAAGTAGGAATGAAAATAATGACCCGAAGGGAGTTTTTTCTCGTGTACGACAAGCGTGCACTGTGAGCTTACGTGTGAAGAATGGGACGAATTATGCCTTGTGGCACGCAATACGGAGAGAGTCAACTCACTTTTAACTTCCTTTCTACCCTAAATCGCATCAGACTTTCATCACAACTGGCATTCTTGGTGTAAGTTATCTTTAAGTTGGTAATTTCTTTGCGTTCCCAGCTTGCAGTAATATCTACGAATACTCAAATCGATATTTGCAGTAGTCCTTGGGCTCTTGTGTGTGCAGGAAGCTTTCATTTGTATTCTCAAGTTTAATTGGTAATAGCATTCTGAGAATTTCAGGCAGAGTGCCAGAGGAGAGGGATCGTTAACTAAGATTAAACCTAAAATAATAATAAATCTTAGGGTTGAAAATCCCTACTAAAATTGTGAGGTGTTACAGTCAAATTACTTTATCAATACAAATTCACGCATAGCTTATTTCGAATTCTTTAAAGTGATTTTTCTATTAACTTAATTCACGATACATTTACATATAAAAGCGGAAGTGGGCTGTGCCCTTAGCTCAGTCGGTAGAGCACCTGCCTGCCGTGCGAAGGGTTCCGGGTTCGATTCCATGCTGGGGTGAAATCCCCCCCCCCATTTTCCCAGTATGAATGAGAGTGTGAATGTGTGCCTGACTAAAGAAAAGAAACCCAAAGTATAATACCACCAACGCAACGTCTACGAGATATGTTCCAAAGGAAAATGGCCGCCGATAGGACCATTGCAGTCAAAGGCAAAATGGAACAATAAAAAAGTGGAAGTGACATTCAAGTGTTTATTCGTGAGGAAACTCCTGATGAAAAGAAGAAAATGGGTTTTATTTTTTATTTAGAACATTAAATATATGGATATTGTCACCCGAACGTCGGAACTCCCTATAGAACCGACCGGCAACAGGAGGAGACGTTAGACGTTCGCCACGCCCAGTCATTTATCTTATAGCGGTAACGAGGGTTGGCTGGAAAAACATCACTGTGTCTTCTCGAACTTACGGGATATTTCATCTAATCCAGAAACTTCTAGATTGGCCAGCTGACTTTATATAAGCAACACGTCGGGCTGGAAGTCAGTCAGTCAGTATTTGGCGAACAGCTGTGAGGAGCGCCCAGTGAGAGGACGGACTGCGTACGTGCGTCGGAGGAGTTTACGTAATCGCGAGTGCAAGTGGAATTGTAACGGACGAACTGGTGAATCGTAATTGTGTGCATTACGTAATTCTGTGTAATTGGCAAGTGTTTAACTGTAAGTCGGTGGAAATAAAGAACATTTTTGAGTGGTGCAATTGGACTTTTCATTTCACGAACCCACAAAGTCACAATATTTTAGGCATACACATATAAAATTTTGATAAAAATATAAGCATTTGATAGGAAATAGAAAATAACAAATGTTAAGGGTACTGCGGGGCAGGGGATTACCTTCAAAATTCCTTCTTCGGAAGACCCACGCATTTCTTAGAAGCCTTATTTGTGTGTATTTCTGGAAAAATCTTTGTGTTAGATTCTTGGGATTGAATGCTTGCTTTGCTTATTATAGGTAAGTAGTATAGAAAATAGTCCTGCGCCGTGGCATAGAGGGCTAGAGCGTGTGCTTTGGTTCCCTGTGTCCGAAATGCTCCCGGGACCGATTCCACCCCTGGGGGGTGCGGATTTTAAGTCACGGTTATTGGGCCGGTGCCCACTCAGCATCGTGAGAAAATTGAGGTTTCTATTAACAAAGATAAAGCCAGCATAGCCGTTCGAGCAGCACGACTATACCTATTAATTGCTATGATTCTGGACGAGTCTGCATTCTGCTGCAATATTCAACCCTTATAAAAATTATTGTACATATACACATACGACCAATAACTCCATTTTCAAAAGAGAGAATGACATACAAAATTAATAACTAGCAAAAAGCCTGCATATAATTAGACTGTCTCCACTTTAAGTGAACATCTTTGTATTTACTTTCCGTTTTCAAAACTTACGGTGTCAAACTATTAAAGATTGTTCAGAACTTGTATAGTCTTAAGGAGAGAGAGAGAGAGCACAGGTCAGTTGTTTTGTAAGGTACCATAAGGTGATATTCAGGAATCACTATATGTCTGTATAAGTCAAAGAACCACAAATATTCAGAAGTAAAATGCAGCTAGATTCCGCACATACTGTAAGTCTAACCGTAGAGAAAGTTGCAAACGTGTGTCAGGGGAATGCCTCTTTGGACTTAACATGTCAGAAGGAAGAATGATCACAAAGGAACTAGCACTCTGGTCTCTGGATAGGAGTGTCATTTCCCAGTAATGAACGCAGGCCTTTCTTTATAAAAGAAGCAGAGCTCACATTATGGTTCAAGAGGAAAACTGTAAATCTTACGCAATAGCTAAGTTTTTCTCAGAGGTTTTGATGTATAATATCTTAAGACGAATGTAGAAGAGCGAGCCAATAAATAATCCTGCATAGCGTGTACGGTTTATTAGTAACAGAATACTTGCATCATTTTTAACGTAAATTGATACAGCATTTTGCAAGCTTCTTAAACACACAAAAAATGGGTTGGCGCATTAGTTAATGCACAACTATGCTAGCGAATGTGAAGGCGTTTTTGATATAGAGTGTAGATCCTTCAATTGGAACCAGAAAGCAAATGCGAATATATAGTTCATTCAACTGAGGTAATTTTATGAATAGAACTTTTCTATTAAAAATGTGTTCAGTTTTTTTTTTCTTTCCCACAGTAAGATTTGGAAATCTTTTTTGGTGCAGGGTTTTCGAATTAATAATTTGTTAAAGCGAAATATGTGGAAGCCCTGAAAAAGCGTAGCTGTTCATCCGCAGGTTGCCATCGAAAGATCGAAATAACTACGGCATGATTTGGTTTTTACTTTCTTTTATGCTTACCTGTAATATGCGGATGAAATATTTCATTTCACTAAAAATTTTTGATACGACCTTTTCCCAATAAAAAGAGAATTTTAGAAGAATTTCCGCCCGTCACGGCGCTTAGGTTCTCCCCCACTTTGGTGTTTGTATGTGTTTTTCTGTATATTGAACAACATTTTCAATTACAGAATATAATATAAAAAGTATACTACGTTTGAGTGTTATTTTACTCAGTTTTACACATGAATACAAACAACTGATTGTATTTCCCCCGGTGTACAACGTTTTTGATGCCGTCTTCAATGTCTGTCTGCTACCGGCTGCTGCAGTGGTGATCTGTGGAGTACTTTTGCTTCAGGGTATGCGTGGGCAGATGTGACAGACAAGTGTGCTGGTAAATAATATTTTTAAAGATAGTTTCGGCTCCATGAGCATGTAGAATTTAACTGTTTCGGTATTTTAGTACTAGAAGGTGTAAATATTGAAATATTCTGTCGTCCTCTGATGTCTAGGGGTAACATGCTAGCCTCTGATTCCCGAGGTCGCGGCTTCAACTCCGGTGGAGGGTGATGAATTTTTTGGGCGTAAAAATCCTTATTATGGCTTCCTTCGGAAGGAAAGTAAAACCGCTGATACCGTGTCATAGACTTAAGGCACGTAAATGAATCTCAAAGCACACTGAGCAAAATTAAACGATTTTTCACGCCCAATTTAGAACGGAGCCCTAAAAACCACAACAGTTAAAGTGCGTCCATGATAAAAACTTAATTTCAGTTAAGTATTAAAAACTTAATTTCAGTTAAGTATTGTGTTGGATGACCTCTAAATTAGTACATTTGCTATTTAAAATAACTGTTTCCGTACCAGTGAGAATCGTAAGTTGCCATGAATCGTTGAAATGATGATTTATATATAAGAACGCTCAACTACTCGGTAAGAGTCGCTAAAATGCTAAGCGTAAATCCTTTTGTAGCGATTGCCAAGAATGTATAACCCTAGTGCGATCTTTAGCGCTACAGACTGCCGATAATCGATCACAATGAAATGCGTCTAAAAGACATGAATTTTACACACATTCTATTTTATCAGCACTGTATAAATGACCTCCCACCAGAGTTAAACATTATATGTTGTCGAATTTAAAGTTCTTATAGGCATTTGAAACACCATTTTTAGTCTGTGACCTGCTAAGTTCCAAAAATCCCACTTCCTTTCTAATTTTCAAAACTACCAAATTTCATTTTAATGCATTTCGTGACTTCTGATTTTGAGTTCCAACTAACTGAACTATGAGTTAGTGAAATTCTTGGTAACTGAGATAATTGGAATGTCTAATTGCTTAGATACTCATTTATAACTAATTGCTTTTCCACAGCATATAACTGTTCTGCCAATATCTTCTTATCCCCTTGAGAAAATTTTAAACCGTGTTCATTTCTTTATAACATAAATCTTCTGAGTCAATAATTCCAATTTCAAAATTAAAAATTGAGAAGTTGGTTGAGTTCCACACGTGGTATCTTAAGTTCAGTAACCACGAATGAAATCTCTGCACTATACATGAAATAATGCTTTTCCAAAAATGGTTGCAACAATTTTGTATGGCTGAGCCGTAGCTCAGTCGATAGAGCACCTGTCTACCGTGCGAGGGTTCCAGGGTTGGTTTCCAGGATGGAATGGGGATTTTTCTCCAACCAAGATGTTTCCCCATCTTCTCCAGAGTGGAAGTCTGAATGAGAGTACGAATGTGTGCGTGATCTAATGATTAAAATCAAAGTACCAGCGACCCAACGTATACGAGTTAACACCATCGGCAATAGGCGATATGTTTCACAGGAGAATGGTCGCAGTTAAAGGCGAGGTATAAATGGAAGAAAAAAATTGTATGTATATTTTATATTCTCTGGGAATATCTGCAACAAATAGCCAAAATCTTACTACAAAACGGTATATGTCTTTAAAGCACGCAATTTATGGAGAGTAATATATTTCGCGTCTTGCACCGTGGCGCAGTGACCAAAGGCATCATGCCTTGTATCCCTGCCACGGAATGCGGCCCGGGTTCCTCCCACTCCTGGATGCGGATTTTAAGTCCGGGGTATAGCACCGGTTCCCACTCAGCATCGTGAGGAACTTGCGATAGGTAAGCGACCCTGGTCGTGAAAGCCAACTTTCTGACTGGGGGTGTCGAGATGCTGACCACATCTCCTCCCCGTATGGTTGGATGATCGCCCACCTCTACCTTGCGTATGTGGGCGTGAGGCCGGTAGTCCGATTATGGACTGTAGTGCCACGGGTTTAACTTTGATACATTTCGCGGCATTAAGCTCTTGTGGGATATTCTCTGAGGGTTATAAGTTTCAAAAGCCAATACATAGCAGTCGACATTTTAGAAATATTCACCAGAAGACTAAGAGGTGAAGATTGTCATTTGCAACACATTTTTTCCCCCTCCCATATCTCAATGCTGTTTCCATCTAAACAAAGCTGCAGAAAGCGAAACTCGTAAAGCAACAGTAGGGTCAATTTCCCAAAGCTGAGAGAGGCTACAAGATACTGAATTATTAAATAAAGTTTCCCCACCTAATCCATAACCAGCATCGCCTCTAAATCCGGGCTGTCTCTTGGGACTTCGTCTTACCCGCTCCCGGCCATTCTTCCTTATCTCTGGTAAATAACGGAGGTGGTCATGCGCAACTCCGCTTTCCTGTCTCCGATTCCTTGTTTTATCTCTAATCAAAAAGAAAGAACATGGAAATCAGTATACCAAACATCGGTAGTGCTCTTATCTTTCGTAGCCTTATTATTAAAGAAATGGTTTACACCTGCTGTTGAAGTAAACGGACTTTGCTTGCTAACAATGGGGTTCCTTGTGTCTCCCGCCTCACTGTGGTAGGGCTAGTTCCAGGGCAGCCGGATATACTAGACTGATAAAACCACTTTTGTCTTACTATAAGCCGTGGCTTTTTCTGAGCTTCGCTGAACTTCATTTTTTGGGGCGGCTACAAACGACAACTTTTATGACTAAGTTAAGATTAAACCAATTCTAATGAGATTTTGTTTTGTCCAGACTTTTGCTGTGTAGTTTCAAAAGAATGGATTTTACCCTTTTTATCCCTTATTTGAAATTGATGAAATGTTGCAGTTAACATGCTTCAAAAATTATATACAGTAAATTCAAAAAGAAATCTACTAAACGCACCAAATTTAGTATTTACATCATGCATGTTCTGGGCGCCCCTCTATAGCGTAGGGAGTAGTGCGTCTATCTCACGTTCTAGAGGTCCCGAGTTCAAATCTTGGCTAGGGTGAGTTATCAGTTATGACTTTTATTCCGTTTTCCCCCTTTTCCTGAAATATGAATTTTGGATAACTTTAAGCTCTATGCACCCTGGGCTCATTTGAGCATCATTTCACCTGTTACATTGGAGGATGTTAATTATATATATATATATATATATATATATATATATATATATATTGTGACTTTGTGGGTTCGTGAAATTAAAATTGCACAAACTCAAAATGTTCTTTATTTCCACCGACTTACAGTTGAACACTTGCCAATTACACAGAATTACGTAATGCATACAATTACGATTCACCAGTTCGTCCGTTACAGTTCCACTGCACGTTCACAGTTACGTACACTCTTCTGATGCACGTACACAGTCTTCTCGTCCGTACACTAGCACGGTGCTCCTACGCGGCTCGCCAGGAACTGACTCAACTCACTCACTGCAGCCCTTTTTATAGGAATATCGCTGTTTTCTCGAAGTCTCTCGTTTCAGTGAATTGCCGCGAAGGTTCCAGACGGCAGGGGAAGGGGGAAGAGGCGGCCAGCGACAAGTGACAATTCCCTAATCATCCCCTCAGTGACTGAGATAAATGGGTGGGTGTGGCCCGGAATACTTCACGTCTGACCCTCCTGCCGGCCAGTTCTATAGGCAGTTCCGACGTTCGGGTGACAATATATATGCATGTTCTGAACGTGAATGTGTCCTTGTCATACATTTAAAGCAAGTGTGGCCAATGCAAGGGATGTGTGGAATACGTTGAAGCGGCAGTGAAATTATTATAGTGGCTTTTTTCATTCGTTTATCAGATGATTAAAGTAGAATAGAAATGCTTTGAGCTTGCTCAAACTACAACCGTCTATTTTGGTAGTCTTATCATCGCAACGTTCAATTTTGTTTGGTTCTCTATCACTATTAAGAAATTCGTTATCGATTTCTTTTTTTACCGCAGAAATGCTGTTTTGATATCCTGTCTAAGGAAAGCGTTTAGCATAACTCAGAAATGAAGAAAAAAGTTATACTTAGCAAACTTGGTATTTAGGTTCAACATCCTTCAAAAGATATGCCACGAACATTTCAAGAAAACCCCCGCCATCTGAAACTACCCTTTACATGAAAACATTTTCTTTATGTTTCATGTTCTCAAAATATCTCAGAACGATTTTTATTGAAATGTCATGTGTTTTAAATATAATTTTTCGTGCCTTTTGAGTTTTCTGTGAGTAGCAGGTTAGTCCTTATTATTCGAATGTATAACTGGTAAACCATAAGGTAGATAAAAATTTACAGTTAAAACGAACCCAGTTCAAAAAACATAATAGCACCAGCAATTTCCGAGATATTCGTTCTTATTGTTCAGGACCTCATTTGTCTAAAGTCCTGCAATATTTCACGTTTCTTGCAGAATGTCATGTAAAGAATAATCTAAAATTTAACGTATAACAACTCATTTTGTTAATTACTCCGAGGTATCCTTTTCTGGTGTCTACAAGAAAATGTGCAATGAAAATATTTATGCCTACGTTTATCTCGTGTTCTGGACTCGTGACCTCCGCGGAATGAGGTGTGGGGGAGAGGGGAACCGTTGTCCGGTTACGCGGCGAGTAAGCAATACAGTAAACATTCAGCAATCAACTGCAGAAAGTCACGTAGACTACTTGCGTAACAAGATGCAGAACTAGTTCAGTACAGTAAGATTTACTAGTCTTCTCACCATGTCTGAAGATCTTAAGACATTTAAGGTTGTGTATTCGGAAGGTCGTGAAATTATAAGTAGCATTATAGATACATGTGATGAAGTTTTGAAAAAACAATATTAATGTTGTGTCACAAGCTTCACAACGGGCTGCCGCTTGTGTAATAAGTAGGCTGCATGTTATCTTCCCAGCGTTTCTATCTGTGCGCGACTCGTATATCATTACGTCACCTTGACTATACGTGTGTATGTCTGTAGTGAACGCATTCCTTTCAGAGTTCATAAGGCTAGAACATAACAATAAAATGAATATTTTAATTGATGGCCTTTAACCGGTTAGGTCATATCGGACGATGAAATCGATGAAGTGATGCTCAAATGAAAGCAGGGTCCATAGAGCTTAGAGTTAAGGGACATTCATCTTTAGGATAATGGAAAACTGAAGAAACCCTATCTAGAAAATCTACCCTGAACGAGATTTGAATTCGGCACTTCTTGAACGTGAGGCAGACACGCTACCACTTACGCTACAGAGACGGGCGGATAACCTTTTATAAACAGTTTGTATAGTTATTAGAAATAGTTTTCGGAATGTAATATATAGCAGTTTTATAATTATTATTTTATAAGAGGGCTCTATGTGTATATTATTTGTTATAATCTATTTGTGAATTAATCAGAATAAACGTAATTCTCTCAAGATAAATTCGACCTCATACGTCTATAGATAACCGAGGCACTCATTCTGGATACTTTAGCAGGCTTCATTTAATTTTATTCTTATCTTGGTGCACTTAATGGATACCATTTTTCGAGTACTTGGTGGAGGACCCATTTCCGTATCCGGTCCAGATCTTCCAGCAACGGGTCAGAAGCAACCGTTTTCTTTTGTATTCGCGGCATATCCACGAAGGAAACTGCCCCATTGTGTTCCCGGATTCTTGATTCCAGGTCATCGCAGTGTGCAGTGTGCTGAAGAAAGCGAACTCCTTGCTACCGTATAATGTGCCTTCCCACCAAAGTCGCCACCAATGTGCGTTATTAAAAACCAGTACAACCTGCAATTTAATCGTGCACCTAAATCATAATTAACTACTGGGAACAGGGGAGGAAAAAATGTTATACTCCCACGGAAAGCTGCTATTAAGATACTCCTGCTCGAAACCGTATAGTGGGCCAGGTTTTACACCGTAATCAAAGAATATAAAGGTTAGCAGTTGAATAAAATAATACAACGGGTTATTCAAATTATTATGGCGACTTGGGCAGTGCTTAACTGAATAATTTGATGAAATTATCGCCATTTTGCGTATTCTCTTAGTTTATGGTAATTTTCTAAATCATACTGCCTATTGGGGTAACCTGAAACCAAAATGATTTTATTTTTGTTTATATGTATTAGAAATGGGGGAAAAGTATTGCAGTGTCGACTGATGCATTTTCAATAACAGTTCCAAAACAACAATCACGAGTATTATTTTACTATGTGTACATAACCGTACCAGTAGCTTTATCCAATATTATTTGAACGATTCGGTTCCTTTCGCATCAAGTCGTTAGGCTTCGTTTCATAACGAATATTTGTAGCTATGTTGAAGCTTAACGTATACTTTACGACTAAGTGTTACTTCGGAACTGTTACACAAATACTCAAGACCATGCAGTTAGGCGACTTTAAATAAATGGCTACGCACGCACACATGACGCACACACACACACACACACACACACACACACACAAACACACACACACAAGCAAATGCTCAAATGCGCGCATTAATTGCAGGAACTGGCTTCTTTTTGGTGGAACGATTCCATTCTTGCAGTTTAAAATAACGATTAAATTATGTTTTTTTTTTACCTTATTAGATCCTTTAATTCAAAAAGAGCATACATGAAATTTGTTGTAAAACATATACTGGTCCCAGATAGATAATTGGCTACAAAGGCAAAAAAGGAGGGATTACAATTGTGCTTATGAAAAATCTTGGACAAAAACTGATAGCACAATTTTGTATCAAGTTTTGTTTTGTATGAGTAATGTTCATAAGATTAATATTTTAGGAAGTGTACACATTTTCAAAAAAGGATAACGTAAACCAGTTGATTGATAAAATTCGTTATTTTTCATTTAGCAAAATTCAGTAGGAATAAAGATCAGCGTCTGTTCATATAAAAGTTGCTAAGCCTACAGCATCTCAGGGTTTTAGCATTTTAAATGAAAATAAGTAGTCTTTCCTTTTTTTGAGAAAAGGAAATTAAGTAACAGTTTTTCATGAAAAATATATTTGGAGGGGGTTTCCCGATATTCTTCGTCTTATGTCTCTAAAATGTCTCTTAAATGTTACTTGGCATGAATAGAAATTGGTGAAATATTTTTTGAAAAATACTTTTAGTGTCTCAAAAACAGTTAGGTAAACCGAGAGAGCGAGAGAGAGAGGGAGAGAGAGAGAGATAATTTTTCTCAAATAACATCCATTTAGTTTCATAGAGCTTCTTCATACTTATGAAAGGCTATTTTTTTTTATCTACCTGATGTTAATCCAGATAAACGTTTACGGAAATAGCGTCACAACAAATTCGTTCTAGGTACCAGATGGCTAGAGTAAACAGAATGGATAGATGTTAAGATGAGTTGCTATATACTAATTTTCAAGCTGCATGACATCGTGAGAAGCAAGTGAATAAAGAAACTACAAAGTGTTGAAAAATTTAAAGCAGTATCAAATGGAATTTCAAAGCCATCACATAGCGACCTTATGTCTACAAATGTTTATCTCGATTAGAATAAAGTAGAACAATAAGCCTTTGTAAGAATAATTTGAAGTCATGTAAGTGTATCAAAGCAAGCGTGTGTTTTTAATATTTTGACTAAATATCAGCTGTTGGTAAACTTAAAGGTCGTCAAGTTCACAAGTTTGCTCAGGAATAATGACCTAAAACATATTTTAAGAATATTTGATTTAGTTAGCAAATAGAGGTAAAAAGTATTAGGATTTGAAATAAGTTAAGTAGGACAGAACATTTAGTGGTTGCAGAATTATAGAGAGATCAGATATTGCAAATCAAAAACTGGAAGACAAGCACGGGAAAATGCTCTCTTCCTATTTTCCGTAGCGTTCACCACAGCGCAGCAGGAACATCCATATTGGTTTTCAGGATATAAGAATTACGACTCGAGTAAAGCTATTGGACTGGATATTGCGTGACTCCCGAAGGGGATAAATGTTCCCAAAGTGGAAGCGAGTATTCCAAGACACACCTGAAAACTTCAATATCGCTCGCTTCCATTTTTTTGTTAGCTCACTTTACGGAATCGCCATTGTAAGACATGTTCAGGATCTTTTTGACCTACTTCTCAGGAGTATTGTATTGAAAGTTGTTGTTCCTACTACACCTTCACACTCGCTTGAAATGCATAACATTAAGCGTTTAGTGGAAATGTTGCTACTAGCCAATTTTATATATCATTTATCTAAATGCATACCATCCAAAAACTGGATCTCAAGGTTTCATTTTTGGACATGTACGTATGTTTCTGTGGTGTACATGAACTGACATATTCATTAGAATTAGCCATTGTTAAGTATAGTTTAAATTTAAGGGGGATATAAGAGTCACAACTTTTTACTTTCGACTGCGTTTTATTCACCTAAAATTGGATACTGGTATTTCACCTGAAGTAATTATACAGGTTCCTTTATTTTTTATTTATTTATTTTGAAAAAGTTATTTGTGCGTGCCTGTAAGTGGCATAAAATCGGTTAAATATCAGACTTGGTCTTTTAAGTTTAGCATCTTCCAAGGTTATGAACAGAAGATTTTAAATGAAATCTTCACCCCAAAACACCTTTTTTATGGAGAATTGTTTAACCATCTTGATTTTCTCAAAAATGGCTATTAACGATTTTGATTCAAGTCCTATATGTTGAAGCTATTTTCAATGACAAATGAAATTGTATTTCGTGACTTTTCAGAAGTTTTCATTCAGAATTACGTTTGCATGATTGGTAAACCTAAAAGATTAACAAAAACGTACTATGTTCACAAAAAATTTAGAATTCCCTAAAGCACATGATTTATATCAAACTTTCTGTGGCATTAGTCATTTCTCTTATATTCTTTGTTACTGGTTTAAAATTTCAAATATTTGTTTCAAGATGAAAAAGCTATATGTTCTTTTTTTCTTTGGGTCGTGCAAAGAGAACGAAATGTGAAGCCATCACATAGCGACCCATTCTTGAAAGGCCGCGCCGTGGCTCAGTGGTTAGACCGCTTGGCTCTCACCAAGGCGCCCCGGGTTCGATCCCAGGCGATCGCAAAGTGAGATTTGTGGTGGACAACACGGCGCTGGGGCGGGTTTTCTCCGGGACCTCCGGTTTTCCCCGCCATCTCATTCCACCGGTGCTCCATCTTCATCTCATGTATCATCAGTGTCACCGCCTGCGGTGCCGTATGTAGTAAAAGCGGGTGTTAAACACCACGCATTTCATTCCGCTCTTGAAAAGATTTAACAATTACTTAAACCTATTAAACAATCACCCTAATTACTTTGTAGCTATAAGGAAATATAGTAATAAAAGAAACTGCCACAAATATATCTCAAACTTAAGTTGATAGAATAGGCTTCAGTAATAGCACTTTGTTGAAGTGACCTTAATATCTTTTCTCGCTTGGTATAGTCTCAGTTATAACAGCCTATGAAGTTACAAAACTGTAAAGAATGAATAGTTTTTGTGAAACGAAATTAACATGATGTGGACATTAGTTTTAATTTTGACAATATTTTTATGCAGATGTAATTGTTAAACTGTTATAAACAGAATGACATTCATAAAGATTGTTTAATACTTATTGCAAAGAGGGGAATCTCACTAACAAACATTGGTGGAAATACCCTTAAAATGATATGTACTTTCCTATTCGCTTTACCCTTTGTTACTACGTATATAGGCATTTAAACATAAAATCTCATAAATATACCGCACATTGTTCAAAATAAAAAAAAGTTAGGGGGGAAAAATAGCATTAGTGCTTACAGTTCTGCAGCCTTTATAAGAATGCACATATAAGAATTTTATTGACACAGAATACCAGATACTCAGTTAATACATAGATAAGTATATGTTTGTTTTCAAAATGCATTTTTTTAAAAATTTACTCCTTCAGCGTTAAATCATACCGGAGGCATAAGGAAATGTGTGAAATGTTACTTAAATGAGCCCAGGATCCATAGAACTTAGAGTTGTCCAACTCTTAAAGGATAAGGGATAACCCAGGTAACTCACACTGACCGAGATTCAAACTTGGGACCTTTTAAACGGGAGGCATACACGGTACTATCTACGCTACCGAGACGGGCTCGAATTGCATGCTTACATACATATTTCAGCTTTTTTCCATAAAAATGCATATGCTTCTATAATAGTCAACTACAGAAACAGAAGTTACTGAAGTTCAAAATGGATTGTTTGAAACATACCTTAATTGAAACAAAATATTTTTGCAATTTGAGTATGGTGCCTTTTTCAGGCATTGAGAAGTTAATTTTTAAAAACCATGTCCTGGAGGTGAAATTTAAAGAAATAATTTCCATACAAAATAACACAAATACATATAATTGTTTAATTTTCTTCACTTTTTGGGTTTTATAGACCTTTTAATACTGCATTTTAAAAGAGTTTAAAACACGCTATGTGTGTAATATGTAGCAGATATCCGAAACCGTGCAGCTCCTTCTAAAAGCCAACTAGAACTGTAAATAGTATTTCTAGTTATACAAACATCGATAAAATCTATTGAATACTCCATGTCTACACCTCAAGCCCCAAAGGGTAAAGATGCTGTACGTAACTTGATTTCTCAGTTTACATTACAATCCTTAAGACGATTCCATTGCAATTCAGCAAGGTGTGTTAATCTGGTAATCTTGCTAGTAATGGAAAAGTACAACAAATTCGAAGAAATACTCTTTTCTGGCATACATTCGTAAGTTGGATGTCGGGAAGAACTTCACTGTATAACACAACCACTGAGAGATACCACAGTTGCAGAGGAGGGCTTCACGAGTTTTGGAGATGAGTCGCACGATGTGAACGATGCTATTTCTGTTTGGAAGGGTGCCTCTCCTTGTTGTCTTGTTGTGCCCTCTCATTTCGGAAGTTAACGCGAGGTAGCATTTATAGACTTTCCGGTGTCGCTGGAAATTTCCCAGCGTTTGTATTTTGGAGAGCCTCCCCTTCCGGTTCTGGCTTTTGACCTAACGATCCTCATTAAGTAGAATACCACGTGCTACAGTTGTTTAGCTACTTTTAACCTCCCACGCTGCCTTGCGCCGTCTAGCTCTTGAGAGACGGCATTATGATGAATGACGAAAGTCTCGTTATCTCTGATTGGCGATGTAGACCTCGAGTCGATTTTGTTTTAACTTATTTTAACTCTCCAAACTGTCTTTCAATTTCATGATTCTTGTTTCGAGTATTTAATGGATTCGTCGTATTTGCAGCAGTACTATATAAATCTTGCATGTAGGGGAACATTACTGCGGAATCAGGGCGTATATTTTTCCTCTTTAAAACGCATTGAATATTGGTGCAATGAAATAAAATAACACAGTGCTCGAGAACCAGCGCCTCTCTTTATTATTGGGTAACAGTGGCCAGATCTCTCTTGCATAGTAGCAGAACAAACCTACAGGTGGGCCAAAACCCTCTACAATATATCACACTTTAATGCCATTATCGATATTTAATAAAAGGGTGTCGCAGTTAGTTGACTTCTGAATACATGTGCGTAGCATTCAGCACTGAATTTCCCAACAAGGGAACTATCACTATGCTCATACTTGTATTTGCTTGAGAGTTTGTCGCCATCATCTCTGCTCTACGTGGAACATGTGTGCCAAAATTCGGGCTCGGAGTATAGCTGGAAGTACTCGAAAATGAGACCCGAGTACGTAGGAACATATAGGCATAATAACATAGCATTGTACAGGAGGGATTGTTTACCCCTGCAGGCAGCGGTCTACACATGGCACACGTAAGGAGCGCTGGCTCAGAGCTCACGAGGGATGTCCAGTAGCTACTTGCAAGTGGTGGCATGCGGCACTAAGTTTTGGGCTTTACGGTTCTACTCCGCAGCAGAATTTTGCTACACAGGTCCCACATAGAGCAGAGATGATTCCATAAAACTTTCAAGCGAATACAGATATGAGCATAGTGATAGTTCTTTTGTAAGAGATTCTAAAACGAAACGAAATATAAATTGTTTGTGT
This sequence comes from Mantis religiosa, assembly GCA_030765055.1. Taxonomy (NCBI): domain Eukaryota; kingdom Metazoa; phylum Arthropoda; class Insecta; order Mantodea; family Mantidae; genus Mantis; species Mantis religiosa. Next base: position 65,899,225 of record CM060954.1, read on the forward strand.
ATGGAATGCATATATAATTTCTGGTCTTTATGTGTAAATTGAACTAAGATGCTGCAGGCCTTCAGCATTTATGGACAAAATTTTGAGAGAAAAACTGACAAGATTGATTCAGTGTGATAATTTTATAGTGACAAATAACCAGCAGTGTGTCAAACATACGTGACGAACGCCCCCCCCCCTTTTTTTCTTAAAAGGTCAGGACACACCAAAGTCCCTCAAATGACTGTTGTGGACAAAACACATCGGCGAGGGAAGCGATAGGCTAGTATTAAACGTAGTTTTAGTACCAATTTGTCCTATGAACACAATTGGATTTTCTAATGCTGTATTAGAAGCTAACGCCCCCTTGGCCCGCTTCTGTAGCGCAGGTGGTAGTATGTTTACTTCACGTTCAAGAGACCCCGAGTTCGAATCTCGGTCTGGGTGAGTTACCTGGACAAGGGGTTTTCCGGGGTTTCCTTTACCCTGAAAGATGAATGTTGGGTAGCGCTAAGCTCTATGGGCCCTGGACTCATTTAACCATGGATATCATTTCACACATTTCATTCATCGTCTGATAACGGACGTTAAATGCATAAAAACTGCACCTACAATGAATAGGTACTTTCGTCAATGAGGCAAAAGTCGGCTTTTTTTTAAGTATTATACATTCATTAATACCACAACGAACGAAAATACAAATGCCCTATGCTGCTGCAACCTACAAATTTAATTAACGGCATTGAAACATGCTACAACATGTCTCCAAGCACTGCAAACTACAGTGGAGGTTTATTGAGTAAATTGCTCTTAGTATGTTTGACTTGTCCAGTACGAAGACGGCTGATGAGAACTTGTTAAGACTAAGATTATTAGTAATTGGACATGGTGCTCTGAATGAATTGATTTCGTTTAATTTGCCACTGGATGTTTCAAATCAACTGTCATGCAAAATATGTTCTGTAATCATAGGGCTTCTTAAAATGTTTTTGTTTTAAAATGATAGAATAAATTTATAGAATTGCATGAGTAGGGGGCTAATAAGGAAGTTTCAAAGTAGGAAGATTTTGAAGGAAGGAGATCTAGCACTTAAGGGAACTGAAGAGCAGAGAATCTACAGTTGCTGATGGGGCTAGTTAAATGTGTAAGAGAAGAAATGGTAATTCTTTACACAGTGATGTACAGGTAGGAAAGATAGGAAACCACTGGAGAACTGATAGAGCATATTAAGTATAAAAACGGCCAGAAGCCTGGAATGGTTCTTATCCTAATGAGTGAGAGTAAACCGCCAGCGTGTGTTTGTGTGTGAATGAGAAAAATTACATCCTGGTCGTTAAGTAGTCCTTTACTAATGACCAGAAAAGAATGGCGATTTGAACAAGAAGTGTAAACTATTTGGAAATTCAAACCAATAACAAAGGATAATTTGGAAAGGGTTCAAGCCTAAAAAATATCATTGGATTAAATTGTGTACTTTAACGAGATTTCATTTTTCGTGTACAATTTTTTCCTAACAGTTTACCAAGTATGCAAAAGTTATTCAAATTGAAGAGAGCTTCGCAGGCTTATCCAGAAACTTCAGGATGTATATTTCGCCACGAAAAAGGCTTAAACTTATTACATTTTAATACAAATTATTTAATCCGTGTTTAAGAAATTTAAAACTTTTTCATATAAAGGATAGTTTGGAATGCGATTTTCTTCAAAATTTTCATGTCGCATCTTTGGAACTTCCTGGATTTGAATACTGTTTCACACTTTGTTTTTGAGTTATGCTGCTCAGGCGCGCGTGCTCCGCTCTTGTGATATGCAAATAGAACGAATTCAAAGCCATCACATAGGGAACAGCTCTTAGAGGAGTTGACTGTTTCTTAAGCCTAATATATTTGCGTATTCACTTTGTACCTACAAGGAGATGTGTATATAAAAACCGTTTCTAAAAATCTTTATTTCGATAAAGTGGATACAAGTATAAGCTTTCGTAAGATGGTTTGTTGAACGGGCAGAGTTAATCATATAAATGAAACATCAGAACTGAACATGTTTTTTTAAACATAAAGTGTATATAAACTTAAAATAGTGATCGTTTATATCCTCCGAATTTGTCTTAATATTTTTACCTAGAATATACTTTTTAGTTCATTGCTCCGATTGTGTGCCTCATTTGTTACCGAAGTTTCACTAGAAATTTTAGGGATACATTTATAATTTATAAAACAGTTAATATTTAAGATTTGTCATGTTATTTTTCGAATGCGTTATTTACGTGAATGTTATTGAGCCAAGTTGACCAATTTATCTCTTAAAATGATGTTCCCTGTACGTATACATGTTGCTATCACTGCATTCCTTTTTTTATTGGCACATTGATGTTCAAATAAACCTTTTGTAGTTAAAATATCCGCAATATGACCTCATGATCAAAGATAAGAGGGTGAAATAAATATCAGAAACAATGCATTCAATACATTTGCTTCAATATTTGTCAGTCAATCAGGTTATTTCCGTGATTAGGTGAATAGTTTAACTTGGTGAAATGAGATGAATATATCAGAACAAATTCTTCTGGGCCTGCCTCGGTAGCATAGATGGTAGCATGTCTGCCTCACGTTCAAGAGGTCCCGAGTTCGAATCTCGGTCAGGGTGAGTTACCTGGATAAGGTTTTTTCGCGGTTTTCCCTTATCCTTCAAGACGAATGTCGGGTAACTCTAAGCTCCAAGGACCCTGGACTCATTTGAGCATCATTTTATCAAGCTGGTAATCAAGCTGAAAATGGAATTTGAGCACTTTTTGTTATTCCAGCCAATACAACTAATAATGAAATAATACATAATTCAATTTCATTTATTATACAATCCCAATAATAAATATAATTTCATCTACCAAAATTTAATATCCATGCAATAGCCATAAGTAATGCTACATCTCCAACCCCCAATTCATTCACCGTCCGATATGACTTAACGTTGGAGGACGTAAATTACACACACACACACACACACACGCACGCACGCACGCACGCACGCACACACACACACACACACACACACAAGAATAATTCTTCTGGTGACAATTTTGAAGGTTTGCCAATCTTATATGACCTGAAGTATACCAGTGGACAAAACGAAAACCTGTAGCCAGATTTACTTGCAGCATTCGATCCAGTTTGTCAAAGCATGCGATAGTCGAGGTAATATGTTGAAGATTTTGAACAGCTCAGTGCTTTTACTGAACTCTATCATGTACAGAAAGACCTATGTAGCCAAACAAAAGCTAATACGTACTAGATGCTTGTAGGCAAAGTCATCTACTGACTAGGGATCACGTAGGAGAACATAAATTCCTAATGGAAAAGTTGCTGTATAATGCCACTTCTTTACCTTCCTTAAGTTTGTCGGTAATTTTTTGAAGCATCCTGTAAGTTGGAAGGTTATAGCCATGTTATATAATGCTTCATTTTGTATGGATCAGCGGCCTTTGTTACTAAAATATACACGGCATTAATCGCACAGCATGTCTTAAATAATAATTTGTCCATGACGCACTCATATTTCCGTTACGAGGAGAGGTGCTTCCTGCTTTGTGCATCGACGTTGACATCTGGAGATAAAATTTAAAGCTTAAAGAGAAAGGTTACCTATTTGAATGGAATTATGGTTCGATCTTACTTTTCTTCCTTGTCCCAAATACGGTTCTATAATTTACGTTTCTCTCCGCGAAATCGCTTGCTTGCAGAACAGGATTTTGGGTGCATTGCCTTGTACGGCGCCAAAATTATTTATCGTTGTTTGAGAGTGCCTTAATTACATTATCGATATCCTCTTGAACTCGAAGCCTTGGGAGTAGGAGGCTAATTCTCTGGTTGGTGTTAATGTGATCAATTCTCTGGTTTGTGTTAAATGCTGATCTCCGCAGTGCAAGAGATTACAGTAAACGGGTGTGTTCTTGTAACTTCGATAGTTTAAAGAGCACGTGAGCCATTAAGAGCACCCAAAGGTGAAATCTACATGTTTGAACAGTTCGTTTATTATTTTTATGTCTAAAAGTAATTGAAACCTTTAGTATAAATTGCTATTACGTTTTTTATCTTCGGAATTACTCGAGGTTTCCCTGTTACTTCTAATGCGGGTGCACATCCTTTTAACTCTTTAAAATCGTACGTACTTAGCACATACATGGAGTTTATAGATTTAAATCATCATTAAACCCTTAAAATTACGTAACAAAAAGAGAAAAGTGACTGTCTTTTCTTTGGTTAATAGTAATGTATAAATTACTGGAGCCCAGATGCGGAATAAGTTGCCTTTGGTAAAAAAATCCAAAGTTATGTATTATAGGTATACCTTTCAGATATTTGGAAACAATTAAACTAGTTTTTATGTTGTTATTTTCCTTTTTAAGATCTAGCTGAATATTTGAATTATAAATGCCATGTTTGTTTTTGTAAATCAAACTTCAACTTGTTTTTGGTTTCTCTACGTATTAGGATTAGGGTCTCTAGATAATGGACAAGAGCTTGGACACACTTTAATTTGGAATGTGACCATCTTTTGTATTGTTATTTGCTGTATGCTAAGGGCGCAGCATTTCTCTTTGAAGTAGGTTCCCCAATATTGTAAAACTTTGTAAGAGTAGTCAAACCGCATAACATGCATTTACGGACCTAAATTCAGACCATTGAAAAGTGAAGTTAGATTTGATGCTGCTGCATTTTTAAATGATCAACAGCTGCATTGTTTAAGGTTTGTGAAAATATAGTTAATCACAAAAGAGGACTATTTTGTAATTCAACACCTGTTATCAGCAAAGACAAATATGTTCTCCCATTCAAGAGTAGCGACAAGAAAATAAGGTTACTTCCAATAACTGTTGTCACAAAGCCGTTACAGTCTTTATTAGATATGCTTATGTAAATCATTACTTGATGCTGGCCGAGTCCCAACCCCAGAACAGTTACAGTAATGCCTTATGTAATGTATAACAACAAAAATGTTTTTTTTTGTATTTGAATTAGCTACTACATAAACATATTCTGAAGTATAACAACTTCAATTTTTAATGCCTTGCAATTTTTTACATTTAATAGATCGTTCTGCATTCCTACTTTGATGGTTATAAATACCTGCGCATCCAAACTTTACTAGTTTGTAATATACTATTCGGCTCAGTTTCAAGCTTTAAACTTAAGCTTCAAATTGGGCTGAAGTGGAGACTAAGCTGTAGTCTCTGGAATGTTGTATTGTGTAAACAATAAGCTGAGTTTCATATGGACTGGTTTAAATTATGTCGAACCATGTTTAAGTTTAGAAATCACTGTTAACTGACGAAGAAATTTAAATTATTTTCACCCATATTTACAGCAGAAAACGACGTGGAACGTTTGGAATGCATCCAACCATTTTCATGCATGGAATGACCGAGAATTTCTTTTTAAGTAAACACTTGTTAGTGATGGTACCAGAAATTGACAATGCACAAAAATTAAACATAAAACCGACTAGTAAGCATAACTTTAAAATAAAGTTATTGGTATTTCATAATTTTTGGTGCTTTGTCGCCTTCATTGCAGTCACATTGCTTTGTAATGCTTCTCTTGACATTGAGGTTATGTGCAAGTGAATGTGACGATCTACTCCCATTAGTCCAGGCCCCGTAGGACCTGAACCCGGGCCTCTCGGGTCTATTTACCGTAGGACAGTACCTATTTTATAAACTGCCCCCCCCCCCCCCGCCTGCACACAGCAGACAGGACGGAAGTGGATACGCCACTTACGCGCCGCTCCTTAATGAACCAGCTACCAATAAACCTTGGTAGGGCCGCCAGTGTCTAGCTACTAGCTAGTCAGAGCTACTAGCTCTGCAGGCTAGTTCCCGGGACTTATGAGGCAACCCTCTACCCCCTCCGGGCGGCCGGTGGCCTGGCCAGAGGTACCCAATTGCCCGTGGGTGACGGGAACACACTGCCCCCTCGAGTCCAACCCAATCCGAACAGCTCCCAGAGGGAGGGGCTCGGCATGTTCGGCCCGAGGTTCCTCTAGTAACGTCAGAGGTACCACGAGTGCTAGGGGTCCGCAGCGCCCGCACTTTGGCAGCTGAAAGGGACGCATCCCTCCCCCTACGGGGGGTTATGTGCAAGTAAAAGGTGCGTATCAACTGGAGAGTTTTCCGGCGTTTCAAAATTTACAGCGTACAGAGGTCTCAAATTGTTACACACCATTCCAGTCTACTCTTCATATCGAGTTTTTCGCCACGTTTGTTTTGTTTTACTTCATAGATTCATGCAGCACTACATTTAAGTGATGCGTGATTTATATGTTATCAAAGAAACGAAAGTGAAGACGATGAAGTTTAAATGAATAATTCAACTATCGAATATATAATTATATTGCGGCCTTCAACAAGAAAGATACCTATTTATCAATGGTTGGAGGATTAATATGTTTTATAAAGATTCGTGGTAAAAATGCAAAAAGCACGATGAGCAGGAATTTCAGCTTCACACGCATGGCAGCATGAGTAGTAATGGAGAGAGAAAAAGCACTATTGTAGAAAAAAGTGTACTACTACCACCACTTAATATGTGAAACTATTTTTATAATCACAATGATTCTTTATTGATATTGCAAACGTCCACAGGCAACTGTGGATCGGCACACAACGGATGAACGCAGCCGTTTATGTGCGTTTAAAAATCTTCCAAACGCTGAAGTGAAGCTAAGACGCTTTCGATGCAACCACTCGTTAAAAATACAACATAAGACAACCTTGTAAAGAGAAATTGGCATCACTTGAATTGCTAAGAAGATGAAGCCTCAGGCAAGGTGCGTGCAATATTAAGAAGGTTTTCGCACTCGTGTTGGATTTGCGAAATAAAACAAGGACGTACCTCTTGTGTTTACAGAAGGTTAATAACCGTACCTTGTTTCATTAGCTATGTAAACTGCTAGCATAACACGCTTTTGTCATGCTTGACGTCACAAGGGTGGGGCATTTCGATCTGGTAGAAGCAACAGGCGTATTGTATCTGCTTTTCTCGGGTACCTTCTGGCGTAAACGTTCAGTTGGGGGAACGGTAGAAGTTGGTAGCAATGTACTGCATTTCGTCATTTATGGTAATAGTAGAAAAACTGGGATATAATTTTTAGAACATTGCACCATTATCAATAATAAAGTTTAATTTCCTTATCAAACGCAGTTATTAAATAAATCAGCAGTTCGTATAACAGAATATGAAGGTTAAGTGTACAGCTGACAACGAAGTATAACTGACCAAGAGTTTAATTTGATTACCGCGGAGACATGCATTGTTAAGTTTACTCGTTCATTATTTTACTTAATCTACCATAAATTTATAGCAGAGAAAGTTATGAATTTCGCTAAAATAGTGATGTCGAAACACTATAAAAACACGTTTTGAGATTCCCTGGACTTAAAAGCTCATTTTTAAAACAATCATTATGGTGGGAAAGAGCACCATAATTAAACAACGAAAAGTAGGATGAAAGGCTGGCTTACTTTGTATTTAAATCCATCTCCTACGATATGTTCAAAAAACGTCCTCGCTCAAACCATTTTTATTGGAATGTTTCGTTGTTTTTGTTATTTTCTCAAAAATAACTCTGGAATGTGTGTGACCATAAGAGATAGAATAAACTTCAGAATAAATATAGAACTTTTTTGAGATACAAAATTTGTTTTATACCTTTAATCCTATGAGGTAATTTCGATTTGGTCGTAATTTCTAGTATTTTATTTTATGCACGTTTGAAATATGTCTTTTTCTCGTAGATACAACAAAATGTGCATTGAAACCACTCAGAAAAGCATTTTAAGATATTGAAAATAAACATTTTTAACCAAAAATATACAGAACATACAGAATAAACATTAAAGGAAATCATATAGGTAGAGAAATTCCTGTGAATCTAACACATCAGGATCATTTGAAGTTCAAGTTTCTTTTATAATATGTATCCATTGTTTACCTGCGTTTACATTCACATTTCGTCGCCTTGATTGTTCGGAAGCACGGAAGCATGAATGTTCGCATGCTTTCGTTTAAATGAGTTTTAAATTTTAGGTTTAATGGTCCTAAATGGCCAAGCCTTCTTCCAAGCATTCTTTTCGTTCTGCATTGGTTGGTATTTAAGCGAAAAGGGTTGCACATCTTTTTTTAATATTTTAATAATTTACTAATCCGTTAAAAATAGCGCTTTTTAAAGTTAAAGAAGTATCAAAATTAGTTGATTATTTTTTAAGATTACCTCTACCCCTATACACTCCTCTTACAATATTAATAACAGTTTTGTATCTTACGAAGATGGCTGAAATATCATGTATATTGTTTAAAGGTGAGACATAATTAGGTATGTCCTTTTGGGGTTCATGCCAACTGGTAAATTGTCATTTGGAACTCATTTTCTTAGGCAACGAGGAATATGATGTTGGTTTTTTGTGATATCTTAAATCGGCAGGATTTTTTTTTATTGAAGTTGATTTGATTCGTTCATAGTTAATACATACATATAAAGGTGATTGAACGTCTTTAACACATTTTTTTTATGTTTTTCATGATTTTGATGTACCTTTTAACAAATTAGATATACAATGTTTCTGCACTGCGAAATTGACAGAAAGAGAAAAGTGTGTCGCCGATTTCGTGCAGAGATTGTTACATGCAAGCAAACTTGTCCTTGGTGGCTGTAACATTGTCCAATTTGTGTGACATAACCGCAGTAATGTGTAGGAATTGCAAGGTTCCTTCTGCAGAGATTCCCGGTTCTCAAGTACGTGTGGGATACCTAGCCTACATTTTACAGTAATTTTCTCTTATACCCACGTAATGTGTACCTCCTCATTACTAAGTAAACCTTTGCTCCTTGATGGTAGTTTCTGCATGAGAATTATAACCCTGAGTTAACCTGGACTTAGAAATTAATGACAATGACCGTCGGCTCCTATCTCTTTTGGGTCAAGTTTATGTAAGGGCAATTAGAAACGGTATGCATGCAACTGTCTGTACATTCCCATGTTTTACATTTGAACAGTCCGTAACAGACACTGAACATTATAATAAATAAAACAGCGT